>PISX010031231.1:0-17679 GCA_004024625.1 Mellivora capensis
TCTGTATCTCTGACTACAGTCTTTAGTTTAAAATCTAATTTATCTGATATGAGAATCGCTACCCCGGCCTTCTTTTGAGGCCCGTTGGCATGAAAGATGTTTCTCCATCCCTTCACTTTCAATCTGGGTGTATCCTTAGGTTCAAAATGGGTCTCCTGTAGACAACATATGGATGGGTCCTGTCGTTGTATCCAATCTGTAACCCTGTGTCGTTTTATGGGCGCATTTAGGCCATTCACATTGAGAGTGATTATCGATAGATACGTTTTTATTGACATCGTGTTACCTTTGGAGTCTTTATTTCTGTAGATTGTCTCTATATTTCTGTACAATGATATTCTTGGGGTTTTTCCTCTTTTATAGAATCCCCCTTAGTATTGCCTGTAATGTAGGCTTGGTGTTTGCAAACTCTTTTAAGGTATGGCGGTCTTGGAAACTCTTTATATCTCCATCCATTTTGAATGTCAGTCTTACAGATGGTCTTCACACTTCCCTAATATCTCCTCTGTCTTATACCAACTAGTCAGTCATTCAGAAACATCTCGTGGGTTCATTTCCATTGAGTGCGTAGATATTTGTGTGTGTGTGTGTGTGTGTGTGTGTGTGTGAATGTGTGTGGTTTATCAGGGGACATAGTTCAGTATTACACTAAATATAACTCACTCCTTTACCCTTTAAGACCTTTATTAACAAGCTAGGAATTCAACACAGATGTTCTTATTCCCTGCCAATTTCCCATTTCTCAGAACTTCATGGACTAGTTTCTCAATAGCTAGTCATGCTACCCAAAGCCTATAAGACTTATTCTATCTGCAAGGTGGGACTTTGATCTCTAATCCTTTTATTTATACTGGAAATCCATGGTGGCTCATTGGTCAGATGTCTAGTACCAGTTGTTATGGAAACAAGGGCACAGAGCCCAGGAGTACTCTCACAAAGCCTACTGCAGCAGTGTCATTGAGTAAAATCCAAGGAGACAAGAAAAGTAGTAGAAATGTGAGCCTGTTACCTATTAGATGTTAAGACTGAGCACAGAGATCCAACAAGACTGAGCATCAGGCTCTGGGCAGGAAAACCCAACCCTTGGGCTGTGGAACTTTTAAACTATATGACAAAAATAACACCAGTCCATGTTGGTGTGATGAGAGGCCAGAAACTCATAGTGTAGAAAAATCATATCTTTGGCCATATCCTGCCAGCTCAACTTACCTGGTTGAGGACAAGGACCTGCCTTTCTTCTGTCATGATCAAGGGGCCAGTCTCAAGCCTTGCAGTTGCAATTATATGACATGGCAAGCTAGTAGCACAATTTATCACATCTCATAGCCATGGTGGAGGAAGCACCAGTCTTATTTTTCAGTATCAGAGGTGGACTGGGGTCCAGACCACTGATTGCCATAAGCACTGGGTTATACCCAGTTTGCTGAACCCGAGGAGGCCAGTTTGCCTAGGGATCATTCTTGAATAAATTAACCTTTACCTCTCAGAAGGCTTTAAGCAGAAATTACAAATGTGTCCAGAGTTCAACCAAGTTACTTAAATGAATGAAGTGAAATCCATTAAGAGAAAGTAAGCACTATGGTGAGCTAGGCAGGAACTACTCAAATGATGAGGTCACTGCTCAGTCAGCAACAACCATTGTTGCCCTGGGGGAATGTGACTCATGTTTGGTACATCTTCCTTTTATCAAGAAAACAAGAAAAATGACAAATAAGGGATTTGATTTATAAGGTGATTATTTTACAACAAAACCCCCCTTCAGACTGATTTGAGTTCTTGTGTTAATAGCTTGCAACCTCTAATAATATATAGCTTCACAAACTTCTAAAGCACCTAAACAAGGGGGAAGAAGTAAGGAGAATGCTGCCTACAGCTCCAAAGTTGGCTGTTTGTGTTTGTTTCTTTGTTTCTTTCTTTCTTTCTTTTAATTGAGAGAGAGAGAGCTTACGTGGGCGAGCTCACCCCTGCATGCACTAGCAGGGGGAGGGGCAGAGGAGGGGAAGAGGGAGGATCCCAAGCGGACTCTCACACTGAGTGCAGAGCCTGCTTAGGGCTCTATCCCAGGACCCTGAGATCACAACCTGAGCAGAAATCAAGAGTCGATGCTCAACCAACTGAGCCACTCTAGCACTCCTCCAGGGCTGTTTCAACTCCTTTAAACCTCTGTTCCTTAAGGTATTACTTGGGAAAGGGCTCTGTGATTCTGAGTAGCCCACTTTTTAAGCCTAATCAGCATCTACTAACCCTATAAACTTGTCTTGTTTCTTTGAGAAATGACTTTACATCTGCTTGGAAGACTGAGTACATTTTACTGCTGCCAAGATTCCCTATGATATTTCAAAAAGATTATATGCTGCCTTTTTGTTATTTTGCAGGGTTTTTTTTTATGCTACCATAAACATAAACATGGGACAAAAGAACTTGTTTAGATAAAGCAGAGCCCTCGGGAGCTAAATCTGGGGTGTTACTACAAAATACTATAAATAATATCATTTTATTCTTGACATGGAAGATGGGGATGTGGTGGTGGGTGTGCTTGAGTGGCAGCTCAATCTCTTCTCATCAGTTTATCAGTTTTCTGTGGGTCATCTCTGGGGTAAAGCAGAGAAGAGTTCTACAGAAAAAATAGGTCTCTAATTTAACTAGGGTTTTTGAAATGTGCAGTTAGTTGCCCAGTATCAGTATTTTTAATTTTAATTTTCAATTATGCTAAATAAAAGAGAATACAAGGCAGAAATAGACACAAGGAAACAAGAAAGTGCAAGGTTCTTTAAAGATAGCATGCAGTAGAAAAATGAGTAAAATCAGATGGAGATAGGAATTCAGGGATCATTACCTTGAGGCAGAAGGTGTTATGAATTCAGGGATCATTACCTTGAAGTGGGGAAGAGGAGGAAGAGAGAGTTGAGAAAAAGAGAACATGTGCGATTGTCTACATTAAGACTGACAAACTGTTCAGTCAAAAATGTGTTTCACAGGGGCGCCTGGGTGGCGTAGTGGGTTAAGCCTCTGCCTTCGACTCCGGTCGTGATCCCAGGGTTCTGGGATCGAGCCCCACATCGGGCTCTCTGCTCAGCGGGGAGCCTTCCTCCTCCTCCCCCGCTGCCTGCCACTCTGCCTACTTGCCTACTTGTAATCTCTCTCTCTGTCAAATAAATAAATAAAATCTTTAAAAAAAAATGTGTTTCACACACCTGCAGGATTGTAAAAACATCCATTTCAGAGGTAGGAAGAATTTGGGAGGTGAGCTTATATTGGAATTTCTGGTCTTCTCTTCCTGGGCTCTCAATGAACTGGCTTCACCCAAGTGAAGTTAAATTATTTAATTGTTCAAGTCATCAAAGAGAATTACTTGGGTTCCTCTAGGTTCCCAACACAGCGCCTGGCACTCAAGGTTAAAAACAAAACAATAACAACAAAAACAAGCAAACAAAAAATATATGGTATAGTCTCTGTCTCCAAGGGGTTTGCAAGCTACTTTTATGTAGTGATCTCTGTTCTTTACTGATGACCTACAGGGGAATAATAGAAATTACATGTGCAAGATGGGAAGTGGTCAGCTGTGGCTTTTCACCTGAGTCAGCATCACTGTGTTTATGAATCTTGTCCCCTATAGTGAGATGTTGTATGTGGTAGAGGTGGTGGTATTTGGGAAGGGGAACATTTCAATTAGCTAAACTGAGAAGATCAGAGAGAAGGAAATTTGTGGGTTTGTGTTGTTGTTTTTGTCTGATAGTGTGGCAGCCTCTTAAGTTAGTTTTTCTCTTCCAAAAATTATGGAAGTAGATGAACAGCTACTCTTGCATAAACTTGGAGCAAGCCTGAGAGATGAGATAGACTGAGTGTATATGGACAAGCAGTTCAGTTCACAGAGACAGGAACACAGGACGGCCCAGCGAGACCAGGATTGTCAGTGAAAAGTAAAAGATGGTATGATATAGGTAGACCAGGATTGTCAGTGAGAAGTAAAAGATGGTATGATATAGGTAAACAGTGACCTTGTGATGGTGAGACCAGGAGAGGCAATATAAGATGACCTGAGCTCTGTCATTAGTGGGTAAGTGGGGAAAGAGAAAAAACTGCTTGGCTGGTAGATGCATAACCTGTTATGAGAACAAATGAAGAGGGAAAATGAACTGTCACACTTTCTCACTGCAAATATATAGATATACAGGGAGCAAAAATATTCAAAACAGAAACCAGAAATGCAATGACCATGACCCAGAAAACAAACAAGAAACAAAGCTGGTAATGACAGCAAAAGTAACAATGAAAAGAGATTTTTCTCATGAGAATGGAAAAAGCCTTGGCGTAAAAAGGGTAGAATGGAGTAGAGTCAAAGAGATTCTGTAAGACCTGCGGTATGAATGAAGAGGAGCAGGCATACTGAACTAGACAGAGACACAGAGACTATGGGGTGGCCGGGGGGTACCAAACTATACAAGACACAGAACTGGAAGGGTGAAAGAGGACAGACTACAGAAGACCTAACTCTTGTTAAGGCCCTGCCCTTTTCTCACATCTTCCTTAACTAATTCCTTTGCCATGTATATTACTGCCTTCTAAGGCCATGCATTACTTTTTTCCTGAAGGATTTATAGAGTCCTTTGGGAATTGGGTATGTTTAGAGTTGGCGTTCTTGACCTTTACAATATTTGCTCTGGAGGGCCTGTGCAATCTAGTGTTGCCTTACTTATTTCCACTGGATTGCAGAAGGGGGGCAGAGGGGTGAGGGCTGGCAAGCATATACCTCTGGGCAGTATCCTTATGCCAGGAAACTTGAAAAATCCAGAATCAAAAAGGTTTTTCGATTCTGAATGGGGGGGAGCTACTAACCTCAAGCTTGTCAAGGGCCCAGAAGCTCACTAGATAAAATAGCCCCTAGACACTTAGCTGAGCTTACACGCCCTCACTTTTTCTGCTGGGATCACAGTACTGTGAAGACATGGGCAGGAGCAGAGGACTTAATTTGTAGAGGACCATGAATGATACTTCAATACAGAGAGGCTATGCTTGCCTAAACCTTTGTCAAAGCTTCCTCCTATAAGCCACACATCATGCGATCAATAAATTTTGGTAAAATTGCACAAGCAAAATCAACCTCTGTTTTCCAATTGCATCCAATTGGCCCCACTGGAAAGATGGGAATCACAGGGAATTGATCTAATATTAGCTACAGGATCACTAGCAAATTTCTGTTAGAAAGATGCTGGCAGATAAAATATTGGAACTATAATATGATAACCTGGAATGTTAGGGGATTTAGTAAAATTGTATACCCTTTTACCTCACAGTGTGCTTTGGTTGTTTTAAAATGTCTTTATCTCAATTCCCAAATAAGAGACACTTTTACGTAATATTTAGGACAGAACTACAGGAACTCATGAAAAGTCAACATGCAGTTCAATCATTGTAATGTGTTAACGAAAACCTTCCAAGTTCTAGAAGGGACAGATTATAAAATTATATACCTCTATAGATATTATCTTTGATTAAAACTGCTATTTACCAGTTAAGGAGATGAATAGATGGGCTAGGGTAGGGAGATTTAAAAGTGATTATGAATATGAATTAATCAACACTTATGTTATTCTGAACGGTCTGAACTGGTCACTACCCAATTGAAATCCTAAAATCCTTGGCTGTTTCATAGAGGGTACAGAAGAGGATAAAACACCGGAAGCAGTCACTGATAAGACCAAAGTAATATGTTAAAGCAAGATAGACCCACATTTAACCCCATAGGGTTAAATATCTGAGGATTCCAGCAAAGATTCAAGCTTGGATTCAAGTGAGTATGAAGAAGATAATTCAGTAAAGCAAACCATCTTGAGCTAAAGAAAATTCAGTTACAGAAACATTTTTTGGTAAGCAGAGCCATCCAGCTCAGTTCCCGAAGCTCCCCTTGGCCGTGGCTTGCAGGAGCATTATTTTTGATGAGGGCTGTGTGTATCTTAAAACTGTCCTCCTTCTCTGTTCTTCTTTGCAGGTCTCTGTATAGTACACGACAAGTACATTTTCTCATAGCCCTTCCCCATAGGAGCCTCTTCACCTCACGTCTCCTGCGAGGGTTTACATGACTTATGCATTTGGGTCTCTCTATTACACTGAATTATGGATTCGCACAAATTTTAGTAAAATTATAACTTGTTTAATTCATAATTTGGGATAACTGTCCTGGTTTGGCATTCCTTCCTCCCTCGTCCCACTCAGCCTCAGTGTGCCATCTCACATACCTTTTAAAAAGTCACAGAGAAAGTTTGCTAAGCACATCCATAGTGCCAAAATATTAAGGAAGAATGTTTTCTCTAATTAAGAGGAAATTGTTCTAAGACACTTTAGCACAAACATTAATATGTTGCCTTCACTGCAAATATTAGCTCATGTTGAAAGGGAAATAAGCAGAGGCACTTTTGAGTTGGAGATTGGTAAACTCCCAAAATAGACTGACCAGAGACAGAATTCATCCAGGCCTGGACAACATGCTTAGCCCATTTCCCTTTCCTCCTCTGATCCAGAACTTTGTGCTTGACATCTCTTAGCAACTAGTTGGCACTGACTTGCAGATGTGTTAATGTGGTACTCAATATAAGTCTTAAATAAAGCATTAAGGGTTTCATTTTTTTAAATCTCTAATATCCCTGTATTTTAGATTGCCTCATCCATACATTGTTCATTTAACTAGTCACTGTCTGGCATTTAATTGTTTCAGAGGTGTGTGTGTGTGTGTGTGTGTGTGTGAACTTCCCATGACATCACACAGCACTTGGTGACAAGGTCCAGTTCCAAACTTTCTCCAATTCACCAGCAGTAGTGAAGCAGAGTAGAAGTATTAAGATCACGGGTGCTGGTTGGGGCATCAGTGCTCTAGGTTTGAAATTTGGCTCTACTCCTGGCCAGGTTGGTACCTCCTGAGAGTATTTACCTCCAATTCATTTGTTGTTTGTTTTTTTTTTTTCATTAGTTTCATTATTCACCTTCAATTTTTTTCATTAGTCACCTTCAAATTTTTGAACCTTAAACAGTGTTTGGCTCTGCTAGGGTAAGGTGAGCAAGGCCCTTGCTTAGGGTACAAAGTTTAAAGGGGCACCAAAAACCTCAGCAATCAAGATAAATATATTTTAATGTTTTAAAACTCAAAAGGTCAAGGGCAGTTAACTTGAATTCTCAAGATCCACAGTGTTTCAGGGGCTAAAAGACAAGAACCAGGCCTGACTCAGACATTTATAGGCACCTTGCAAAGTACACACGTTCCTCAGCCTTGAAAAAATACTAGTTGTACCAGAGGTAAGAGACCCGTCCCACAGTTATCAAGTCAGTGGCTCCGCAGAAGCTGTAGCCACATGTGTAATCACTGCGGATGCTCAGACACATGTGTTATTTCGTTTGAATCCTCTCTAATATTAGTGCACACAGATAAGCCCTAGGCTGCTCCCTTGCAACTGTGCTTCCCTTTTCTTATTTGTAAATGAAACCGTATATAATCTCATCCTGGCAATTTTTCTAATTATTTTTTCCCAAGACAGTGCTAAATCACAGACAGTGACAACTGGAGCCGCCGTGATCTCTGGGCACATGTCAAAAATCCTGAATCATCAATTGGCAATAGCATCGCAGCAGGTCTTCATGTTACTTTGTGACTTGGGAATGTGTCGCTATTTGGAAGATAAGAATACCCCCACCCACCCTTCCCTCCTCCCCAAGGCAGACTGCCTTTTCCCCTCTCCTTCCTTCAAGGAAAATTAAATGAAGACAGCTAACGAGCAGTTTTATTTTCTTTCAGCAAAGGTCAGCAATCCCACAGCAGCAAATTAATCCCAATTAGTAATGATATTTTGTCTTGATAAATGATGACACATTTGATTTACTGTGTTTCCAGGATGCAGGCGGCAAATGTTAATGATTTGGTTTGCTGGGAATTTATACTCTTGCTCATTTCCTATTTGCTGATCAGTTGCGGCTCTTGAAGACTTGGCTGCTTCAACTAATGAACTGAGGGCCTCGCAGGAATAATGGTGTGTTCTGCAGGCCTCTTTCTCTCTCTCTCTCTCTCTCTCTCTCTCTTTTTCCCATGCCATCTGTAGAAATGCAGGTTCCTCTCAGAAAATCTCTCTGGCAGCCAGGAAGGAATGATTATGATCATATCAATGTCACTTGTAATTTGTATTTCACTTGTTTAATGGCATCCCCAATAAATGAAGCTTTCTGCAGAGAACAAAACTAATTATAGCAAGTTCAGCATATGTGTGTGTACGTGTATGTGTGTGTGTAAGAAGGAGAGAATTCATGAATAGAAACATACCTAATCTTTCCTCATTTCCTTAAAATATTCTGATAGCAGTGATACGGTTTACATAATGATTTATCTGCCCAGCTGGTATAGTTTTAAATTAGACCAATGAAGATCTTTCCTTGAGGTCTTCATAACTGAAGATGCCATCCTTTTGTTTGCACTAAAGGCAGACACAAGTCAAATGTTCTCTCTTTGTCACCCCCTGGTTCCTGCAGAGATCATTCAGTACTTTGGGGATTGCTGGAGGCATTTGACTCCCGACAAAGGCTGCCAGGGCTGTCCCCCGAGGCTGTGCAAGTCAGTCTGTGGGTGATTCTGAGACTGGCGCCTGCTTCCGAGTATCACCAAAGATTCAAGCCAACGGGAAGCCCTGGGGAAGGTTGGCTCTTCCACCTCTGAAAAGCTGATATGCCTTTCACACATCAGATACAATCTTTGCTACATAAAACTGCTGTGATAGGCTGCAACTCCAGGCAAGCTGGTCTCCTAGTTGTTTACATGAGACTGTGAAAAGGAAATATGAGGGATCATTACCCATGCTCATTTAAGAGCTGGAAATGTTAGAAGCCCTATTAGAATCTCCTTCGGGGGAGTGGGTGTTTTCCTCTCATTCTTAATCATTGTTCTTAGAATCAACTAATATAAAATCAATAAACTTCACTCTTCTTGCTTAAGGGGACACTTACTATGGTAAATTACTGGTCCACATTATGTGTCTTTCATTTTCCTTTCTTTCCTGAGGCTTCTGTTCTAGCGCTGTATTCCTGACCCAATTGGTTTTTCACTCCTGGATGGAGATGACATTCTCTGCTGTCTATGAAATGCAAACGACTGGGGACATTTGTCTGGTTTCAAAGCCTGATGATTTGGACTGGTGCAGGGAGAGGTATTTGTAAGTTTTGTTTTGTTTGTTTTTTGCCAGACAACTTGCTTGTTTCAATAATGGGCCCTGCATTTCAGGCAGTGATAGATACTTTTTATTCTCTTGTTCTTCCCATAACAACATCCAGGGGAGTTGTGATTCCCTCTGTTAGTTCAGGTCCTTTGGGAAGCAAACATCCAAAATGGAATTGAATGTGTAAGGATTTTATAAGAATTTGAAATGCCTATGTGAAAAGAAATAGGGAAAGATCCAGAGGAAGATCAGAGTACCCTACCCTAGGTTATCCTAATGTTGTAAAGTTTCTCTCCTAGTGAACTTGATGTGGGATTTACTTACGTCCTCCAGCTTCATTACTGTACCTAAGGAAGGCATTTTATCCTAGTGCTACTTTTCAGTGGACATAGTACATATTCTAGAAGGCAAAAGCAGAGAGGGGATAATGGATTGAAAGGAGTAATACTCCTTTTAATCCTCAACCCTAGGTTTAGGACAGAACTTTACATTTACCAAAACACTTTCCTACACATCATTGGTTTTGATTCTGACAACAAAAGATGAAGTCAGTCTTATTCCTGCCAACAATGCATACCCTGAATTAACCTATGAAGAGACATCAAAAACCCAAAGAGGGACAAAATAACTGGCCTATGAATCTTCAAAAAAATGAGAAGGTCATGAAAGACAAAGACTGAGGAATTGTCCAGATTAAAAGAGACTTATGAGACTTGACAGCTCACTATATGGTAAAATCTTGGATTAGATCTTATACCAGACCAAAAAAGAAAAAGAAAAATCTTTCTCTCTAAAGGTCCTCTTAGGATATTTGACAAAATTTGCATTTCTCTAGTTTAGATTATTTATTTCTTGTTTTTACAACTGTTTTTGGTTTTTTTTTAAGATTTTTTTAAATTTATTTATTTGACAGAGAGAGATCACAAGTAGGCAGAGACGCAGTCAGAGAGAGAGAAAGAGAGAGAGGAGGAAGCAGGCTTCCTGCTGATCAGAGAGCCTGATGCGGGACTCGATCCCAGGACCCTGAGATCATGACCTGAGCCGAAGGCAGAGGCTTAACCCACTGAGCCACCCAGGCGCCCTTTAGAACTGTTTTTATGTAAGAAAATATTCTTGTTTTAAGGAAATACCAACTGAAATGTTTGAGGGTAAAGGGACATCATGTCCATAACCCACTCTCAAACAGTTCAGTAAAGAAGTTAAATACACATACAGAATGATAAAGCAAATGTAATTTAGAAAAAGTTAATATTTGGGGAATCTTGTTGAAGGGAATCTTATTGAAGTGTATATGGTCATTGTTTGTACTATTTTTGTAACTCATAAATCTGAAATTATTTTGAATTAGAAAATTTTTAAACTGTACCCTAAAAAATATAACATGAGCAAAGCTGTCTACCTACCTTGGTTCTTACAATAGATCAGTGTTGCACAGCAAACCTTAACTCAGATTTACCTCCAATCTCAGTGATCTCTTCACAACCAAACACATCATCCACATGTACATGGTAGTAGCAAAATGAGTTGACTCCCAAGTCCATGGCTCTATCTCGGTAATTATACTATTGTAATATCTTTCTCAGTATGGCACACTTTCGCATGTTAACATACCTAACCCTCAGAGAGAGTTTATCCCTGTTGATAATCCCTGTGAAATGCTTCAATCCTACATTCTATTTCCCTACCAATCCAAAATGAGAAGTTTATCCCTATTGATAGTGAAATGTTTCAATCCTAGATTCCATTTCCTTAACAATCCCAATCTATTTCCCTAACTTCTGTTTTTCCCCATAGACAAATCTGCTCTTGGTCAAGGGGAATTCTCAAGTCCTTGGGCTAGTAGAGAAGTGTTATATCAGCTATGCTTGGCTCTGACCATGTACCTGAGTACCAGCACCTCTGATACTGTTGTGTTTGATTTCTTGAAATTAAAATTTTCCTTCGTCATATCCCAATTCCAACATACCTTATTCCCTTATGCCTAAATCCCTGCCTTTGTTTACTTTGCAGTACCCTTTTGTTTTGTTTTGTTTTCTAGATCCTATTTACACTAACAGTCTTCCTGGGAATTTAATTCCTTTAACCAAAATCCCAGTCTCTAAAAATAGGTTCATTTCAGGACCTACAGACCTGCCTGGACCTGGACGTTCTGCTCCTACATCTGGGATCAGTTAATCAGTGTCTCGGTTTTCCAGAAATTACTTGCCTGACCGTCTCTCGAAAGACCCCTCTACCTTTCATTATGATTGCCAACCCCTGTGTCCCATGATAACCTGGAGTATTATCCCTTTTAATATTGGCTTCCTTATTGGAAAGCTGAACTTGCAACTGGTCCATTCTTCCTTTGAAGGAAGGATGTCCTTTAAAAACGCCACACGTCCTTTAAAACTTGCTTAGCCATCCCTGTCTTTATGACATCTCCCATTCAGATAACTCGGATAACACACACACATTTTGCATATTACAAGTTACCTTGGATGGTAGCATTCTTTTCGTGCATAAAGCATATTCTCTGTTCTTTTGAGGACAGCATGATTTCAAGAATGAAGCTGCTTCTAACTGGATCACTTAATACCTCTGGACCTCAGATTTCTAAACTGTTGAGTAGAGAGAATTGAATTAGTGAATCTTTACAGGTTTCTCTTAGTGCTACAGTTTGTGGAACTTTGGACTATCCAGTGTCAAATAGCAAACATTCAGTTGGTACTTGATAAATGTGATTCTGACCTCACAAGGATCTTATCATCACCAGAGGGTCAGGTAATGGAGTGTCTCCTGTGGAGGCACTAGAATGCCCTCCCTGCTAAGCCCATTTTCCATCGTGACTCTAGAGTGTCTGACTTGGAAGCAGGAAATCTTAATACAGCTTCAATCAAAGGCAATAGGATCAGTCCCCCAAACAGCCACATGACTATCCAATTACATTTCCAGTCCCCAACTGTGTTGAGTATGCCCTGACATGACAATGCATGCAAAAATTAATGATTAAGTCCTGTAGCCACATGTGAACTAAGGGATTTTTGGCCAGAGTAAGTGATGACAGTATTGATATGGTACAGTGGAGAATGGGAGGGTCCAACACTGTGTTTAATTTTATCTCTACTCAGAATGTTCTCTGTCCTTGTTGCTCATGATGTGCCCCCAGAAAGATCACCAGCTGTGGTGCCAGCCTGTTAGAAATCTAGAATTTTATGTCCACTTCAGATCTAATGAATAAAAGTCTGTCTTTTAACCAAATGTCCAAGTAGTGCATATGTACATTTGAGAAATTTTGAGAATCACTGCTCACCTTGAAGGGGGAGGATCCATGTCTTGTGGGGCTTGAAACATAAAATTTTGGAAGCCATCTTTAAGAATAATGAATATATATATATATATATATATATATATATATATATATATACACACACCAAACCTATATTCTCTTAACAGTCTTTAGTACTCAAAACATATCTTGATGTTCCCCCTCATCCTCTCATTGTTCTCTGCTCCATCAATGCAGAATCCAGCCAGAATGGGAAGTACATGTTATCGAAGGATTTAGTACTTGGTGATTGGTGATGAATTTATTTCCTCTCTTAGGTAATAGTATAAATAGCTAATATTTAATGGATGCCTATTAAGTGTCAGGAGTTGTTTTAGAAACTGGATGTGGATATTTCATTTAATCCTCATGGCAGTCCTAAGAGATCAGAAGTGCTCTTTTAGATTAACCCTTTATCTTAGAGATAATATAAAATAATATATAAAAAAAATATAGTAAGTATCAGAGCAAAAATTAGAGCACAGGGCATCTGGTTGTATGGCCCAGATTCTTAAAGATTGATCCATGCTGCCTCTTGATTAGGATTTCAAAAGAGTCTTCTGCCACCAAGCAAAAAGAAAGAATGAACTGTGGAGAACTAAGTTACAGTGATATTGTAATAAAGTCTGCATTTGGGGAGGGGATAAGGGAAGTGTCTGTCTTTTGGTTCTCTCTATCTTATCTTGTGAAACAGTTCTATTGTTCTATCAGCCCCTAAGACAGGTTTTGACAATGTCTCTTTTCTTTTTTTTTTCTTTTTTTTAAGATTTTATTCATTTATTTGTCAGAGAGAGAGGGAGAGAGAGGGAGCCAGCACAGGCAGACAGAGTGGCAGGCAGAGGCAGAGGCAGAGGGAGAAGCAGGCTCCCCGCCGAGCAAGGAGCCCGATGTGGGACTCGATCCCTGGGATCATGACCTGAGCCAAAGGCAGCTGCTTAACCAACTGAGCCACCCAGGCGTCCCCAATGTCTCTTTTCTTAAGCAATCTTACTCATAACTTGATGCTAGAGATAGACCTAACTGTAAAGCTCAAAGTAGGAGTGGAGCTTTTTAAGAGCTAATAACAAATGAAGTGTATCATTAGTGTGTTTTTACTAGATATTTTTGTAAGAAAGTCCCTGATGTTCTAATAGTTTTTTAAAATTATTTATAACAAAAGCCATTAGGACTTATAAAAGTAATTTCATTTTTTATATCACTATTTGGAAAGGGAAAAGTAGATACTTTTTAAGAATGACCTCAACCATCAAAAAAAGGAAAAAGAAAAAGAAAAAAATGCATATAGAGAACGCTAAAATTAACTTTTGGGAGTTTGTTTTGATGACAAAGAAAATACTATTTAGTACGTATGTCATTTCCTGTTTTCTTTCTCCTCGTGGTTGCATTTTTAGGACTGTAGTCCAGACAATAAAATATAAAATAGACACAGACAGACCCACACACATACACACATGTCTGCTCCATCATTAACTCAGTATAATGGGCAAATACATGTCAAAACTAATCTTGTTGGCCTGCACTGGCTGGGAAATGCCAGTGTAACCCAGAAGGATTGGTTTTGACATGTGTATGTCCCCCGTGTCTTGGTCCATTATCACTGGCCTTTGGGACCTCACAGGGAGGCTCCTTATTTCCCTGATCATTCTGGTTGACAACAGTTGATTGTTCTTCAAGTCAGTCACATAAAGAATAAAGAAATCTTATTTAAACTGTATTTTGGAATTGTATGATTCAAATTTTTAAAAAATAAGAAAACAGGTATTGAGAAATAAGAATTTACACTATTTTGACTTAAAAACACTAAAGAAAAATGAAATCTGTTGGGATTATGTGTGTGAGTAGGGGAAAGGAATGGGAAAGGCAAGCTGTAAAGAGAAAGGGTTACATCTGCATGGAAATTGAAACCTGAAAACATGTTCACAAAAAAATTGCAGCTAGATAAGCAAAGGTTGTCTGAAAATGCTGTTTCTAAATGTAGCCTTAATCATATTGACATGGAAAAGAAATGACATAAGAAGTGAGGAAATCAAAATAAGGCAATTTATTCCATGAAGAAACTTGAGCTATAATGATTTCTGAAACAGATGTTATAAAGAAAAAGGATGCATAACTTTTTAACTGCATTGTTATATTTAAGAAAAATGAAAATTATGTAATAGGCCTATGGAAATTTGCAAAAGATCAAGAGCAAAGAGGTTAGCAAAGTAACACTATTATTTCTTAGTGCTAGACTTTTGGGAAGGCAAATGTGGTTGAGTGATGAGTAAGTGTGATTACCAAGGCCACCATTTCCTATTATGAAATATGTAGATGAATATTATGAAATATATAGATTAGGAAGTCAGAAAGTCATTCAACAGACTAGTATAATTATATCAGTTGCTTAAACATGAGGCAGATGTTCTTGAAAAGCTCAAGTGGTGATTTGGGACATAAGTCAACAAGTAGAGGAAGCACTGGGCTACTTTTACAAGAGGCAAGGAGCAAATTAGTTAAGACACTAAAATCCAGGTTGACCTTCTGATATTGCTTAGTTTAGGCTCTCATGATCTCTTGCCTGCACTATTACATGATTGTCCAAAAAAAAAGCCTCACCTACTTCAGTTCAATAGTAGACTAATCCATCAATGGACTAATGATGATTATAGGTTATGAACCCAAGGAGTATAATGACCTTAAACATCTATACTTGAGATACATTGAGAAATAATAAAACTGGTAAAATCACTTTGGAAAGCAGTTTGGAAGTTCTTTAAAATGTTAAAAATAGGATGGCTAAATACTCAGGAATTTCACTCCTAGGTAAATACCCAAGGGAAATGAAAAAAAAAAAAAACTTGTACATAAATTTTAATAGTAACATTATTTGTAAAAACCAAAAAGTGGAAAAATACAAATGTCCACCAACTGATGAATATTGTATATCCATACAAAAGAATATTATTCATCTATACAAAGAAATAAAGTTTTTGTACTTTTACAACATGAACCTTAAAAAAAATGTTAAGTGAAAGAATCCAGTCACAAAATACGACATAGTATATATAATTCCATAGTATGTATATAAAATTCCATGTCCAAAAGATACAGAACTATAGAAATAAAAGGTATACTGGAGGTTATTTATGGCTGGAGGAGAAAGGTGTAAAGTGACTGCTCATGTGTATGGAGTTTCTCTTGTGGCTGATGAAATGTTCGAAAATTAGATGGTGGTATTGATTGCACAACTCTATGAATATGCTAAAAATAACTAAGCTGTATATTTTAAATGGATGGATATTAAGGTATTTGAATCAAATTTCAATAAATATGTTAAAAATAATTACAATCTGCTTATACCTAGAACATAAAAAGCTGACAGGAGTCTCACTCTCAACAACAAGCAAAAGATGGATCAAATACAAAATCATAATTTTTCTTGACCTGTAAGATCTGATATCATCATACAATCAAGTAGCTTTGAATCCAAAGAGGGTAATTTTCCTTCCATTGGAAGATGAGACATAGGCACTGGCTCACTATTGCAGAGGAAGGGTTAAAGAGGTACTTGGTGCCCTATAGACAGGTGAAAGGAAATTTATTAAAAGTTTTGAAGAACTGCCAAAAGGTAGCTCACAGGTGTAAATATAAAATCTGAAAACACAATATATAGGAGGCCAAATTGGAGAAAGTATTTGAAATCTTGGGATAGGAGAAGATTTGTTAGAAATAATGTTAAAAGCAGGACCCGTGGGCACCTGGGTGGCTCAGTGGGTTAAGCCGCTGCCTTCGGCTCGAGTCATGATCTCAGGGTCCTGGGATCAGGCCCCGCATCAGGCTCTCTGCTCAGCGGGGAGCCTGCTTCCCTCTCTCTCTCTGCCTGCCTCTCTGTCTACTGTGATCTCTCTCTGTCAAATAAATAAATAAAATCTTAAAAAAAAAAAAGCAGGACCCGTAAAAGAAAAACTTGCTGAACTGGACTGCATCAAAATTGAGAACTCCTGCCCTTTGTAAGACACTATAAAGAACAAACAAGGCACAAATGGAGAGAAATATTTTCAAATCACATTTCTCACAATGGATGTGTACCCCAGTATATATAAAGATGCCCCAAATCTTAATAATAATAATAATAATAGAAATTTTAAGTGGACAGTCTGAACCAACATACCATGAACAAGGATATACAAATGACAAATAAGCACATGAAAATTCCAGTGACTAAAGAAAACGGGAAAATTGCCAACATTAAGAGCTGGTGAGGATGAGAAGCAACTGGAAATTCATACATTTTTTGATGGGAATGCAAGAATGATACAGCAATTTTGGACAAGAGTTAGAAAGTTCCTTAAAAAGTTACATATGCACTAACTGTACAGCCCATATTTTCACACCTAGGTATTTATCCAAATTAAATGAAAACTTTACACATGCACGTTTATGGCCATTTTATTCATAATCACTCAAAACTTGAAACAATTCACATGTCTTTCACCTGGTTACTGAAGAATAAACTGATACATCCATACAGTGAAAGACTTCGTAGCAATAAAAAGAATGATCTACTGAACCAAACAATAACATGAATAAATTCCTGTATGATTCCATTTATGTAACAGCCTAGAAAAGGAAAACATATAAAGATCCAAAAGAGATCAGTCATTGTCAGGAACCTAAGGGTCAAGGTAGGCATTAACTACTAATGGGCATGAAGGAAATTTGGGGTGATTAAAATGATGTGTATCTTGATTTTTTAAAATTATTATGCTCAATTAGACAACATACAGCACATCATTAGTTTTTGATGTAGTGTTCAATGATTCATTAGTTGTGTATAACTCCCAGTATATCTTGATTTTGATGGTAGATATGTGATTGTATACATTTGTAAAAAGTCATAGATACAATGCAAGGTAAATTTTAATTCATCTAAATTTTGCCTCAATTTTTAAATAGTCTTACTAGCAATAGTCTTTCAGAGTTAAGAAAAAAATAATAAAGCCTAAATAAAATTTACTGCTGCTTTGTCCTTGCCCAGAATGATAAAAAGTATTTCTTCTCAGAAGTGCACTGGAGGGCCTGGGTTGCTAAGTTGGTTAAGCATCTAACTCTTGATTTCAGCTCAGGTCATGATCTCAGATTTGTGAGATTGAGTCCCACATAGGGCTCTGCACTGGGCATGCAGCCTGCTTAAGATCTCTCCCTCTT
>PISX010031232.1:0-17665 GCA_004024625.1 Mellivora capensis
TAATGGACATCAGAAGAAAGCTGGGGTGGCAATCCTTATATCATATCAATTGGATTTTAAGCCAAAGACTATAATAAAAGATGAGGAAGGACACTATATCATACTCAAAGGGTCTGCCCAACAAGATGATCTAACAATTTTAAATATCTATGCCCCTAACGTGGGAGCAGCCAACTATATAAACCAATTAATAACAAAACCAAAGAAACACATCAACAATAGTACAATAATAGTAGGGGACTTTAACACTCGTCTAACTGAAATGGAAAGATCCAAGCAAAAGATCAACAAGGAAATAAAGGCCTTAAATGACACACTGGAGCAGATGGACATCACAGATCTATTCAGAACATTCCATCCCAAAGCAACAGAATACACATTCTTCTCTAGTGCACATGGAACATTCTCCAGAATAGATCACATCCTGGGTCATAAATCAGGTCTCAACCAGTATCAAAAGATTGGGATCATTCCCTGCATATTTTCAGGCCACAATGCTCTGAAGCTAGAACTCAATCACAAGAGGAAATTTGGAAAGAACCCAAATACATGGAGACTAAACAGCATCCTTCTAAAGAATGAATGGGTCAACCAGGAAATTAAAGAAGAACTGAAAAAATTCATGGAAACAAATGATAAAGAAAACACAACGGTTCAAAATCTGTGGGACACAGCAAAGGCAGTCCTGAGAGTAAAATATATAGCGGTACAAGCCTTTCTCAAGAAACAAGATGTTAAATACACAACCTAACCCTACACCTATAGGAGCTGGAGAAAGAACAACAAAGAAAGCCTAAACCCAGCATGAGGAGAGAAATTATAAACATCAGAGGAGAAATCAATGAACTAAAAACCAAAAACAACAACAACAACAATAGAACAAATCAACAAAACTAGGAGCTGATTCTTTGCAAGAATTAATAAGATTGATAAACCCCTGGACAGACTTATCAAAAAGAAAAGAAAAATGATCCAAATAAATAAAATCATGAATGAAAGAGGAGAGATCACAACCAACACCAAAGAAATACAAACAATTATAAGAACATACTATGAGCAACTCTACGCCAACAAATTTGACAATCTGGAAGAAATGGATGCCTTCCTAGAGACAGATAAACTACCACAACTGAACCAGGAAGAAATAGAAAACCTGAACAGACCCATAACCAGTAAGGAGACTGAAACAGTCATCAAAAATCTCCAGACAAACAAAAGCCCAGGGCCAGACGGCTTCCCAGGGGAATTCTACCAAACATTTAAAGAAGAATTAATTCCTACTCTCCTGAAACTGTTCAAAAAAACAGAAATGGAAAGAAAACTTCCAAACTCATTTTATGAAGCCAGCATCACCTTGATCCCAAAAGCAGACAAGGATCCCATCAAAAAAGAGAATTACAGACCAATATCCTTGATGAACACAGATGCGAAATTTCTCACCAAAATACTAGCCAATAGGACCCAATAGTACGTTAAAAGGATTATTCACCACAACCAACTGGGATTTATTCCAGGGCTGCAAGGTTGGTTCAACATCCGCAAATCAGTCAATGTGATACAACACATTAATAAAAGAAAGAACAAGAACCACATGATACTCTCAATAGATGCTGAAAAAGCATTTGACAAAGTACAGCATACCTTCCTGATCAAAACTCTTCAAAGTGTAGGGATAGAGGGCACATACCTCAATATTATCAAAGCCATCTATGAAAAACCCACCGCAAATATCATTTTCAATGGAGAAAAACTGAAAGCTCTTCCACTCAGGTCAGGAACACGGCAGGGATGTCCGTTATCACCACTGCTATTCAACATAGTACTAGAAGTCCTAGCCTCAGCAATCAGACAACAAAAAGAAATTAAAGGCATCCAAATCGGCAAAGAAGTCAAACTATCACTCTTTGCAGATGATATGATACTCTATGTGGAAAACCCAAAAGACTCCACTCCAAAACTGCTAGAACTTGCACAGGAATTTAGTAAAGTGTCAGGATATAAAATCAATGCACAGAAATCAATTGCATTTCTCTACACCAACAACAAGACAGAAGGAAGAGAATGTTTATAGCAGCAATGTCCATAATAGCCAAACTATGGAAAGAGCCTAGATGTCCATCAACAGATGAATGGATAAAGAAGATGTGGTATATATACACAATGGAATACTATGAAGCCATCAAAAGAAATGAAATCTTGCCTTTTGCAATGACGTGGATGGAACTAGAGGGTATCATGCTTAGTGAATTAAGTCAATCGGAGAAAGACAACTATGACATGATATCTCTGATATGAGGAAGTGGAGATGCAACATGGGGGGTTGGGGGTAGGAAAAGAATAAATGAAGCAAGATGGCATCAGGAGGGAGACAAACCATAAGTGACTCTTAATGTCACAAAACAAACTGAGGGTTGCTGGGGGTCGGGGGGTCGGGTAATGGACATTGGGGAGGGTATGTGCTATGGTTAGTGCTGTGAAGTGCGTAAACCTGGCAATTCACAGACCTGTAGCCCTGGGGCTAATAATACATTATAAGTTTATTAAAAAAATTAAATTTAAAGTAAAAAAAAATGAAAGAAATTTAAAAAACAAAACAAAAAAAGGTCAGGGACTTTTTTAGAATTATAGAGCTAGGAAATGAACAGGCAATAATCACGATGTCCTGAGAAAAGCATTGAGGAGCTCATGAAAATAAACCCAGCCAGGGGCTTCCGCGGTTCTAGACCCATGAATTTAAGGACACAAGATCACTCAGCATTTGATCTCGGTGAAACCGAGGAACTTTTTTCCTTTCCACGGGCAAAGAGAGCTCGCGAGGCAGTGCTGAGTGGTGCGACTCCGAGGGCAAACAGACGGGGCAGGCCCCGGGGACCGGCCAATGATAACGGGACTGAGTGAAAACAAAAAACAGGCCAAGAAGCAACCACACCTGCAGCCATGAGAGGTCGGTGACGGCCCGTGGGCCCTGAGAGGAGCCAGAAGGCTCGCCGCCTTGTGACTGGAAAGTGGCTCTGCCGGCCACTGTCGCGCCTCTCTCACGCGCGCCTTCCTCTTTCCGAGAGCGGAGGTTTCCAGGGCAGTTGCCACACGGTGTTTCTCCAGCGCGGACGGTCGGGCCGGTTCCCCGCGCCCGTTTCTGTGGCCCCACATCTTCGGGGCAACGTTGAGCAACGTGGCACCACCCGGCCCCTCCGGGGATTTCTATGGCGCCTTAAGGCTTTCGAAGTTACAAAGAACAAACCCGGCGCCTCGTCCCCGCACAGAGACGCGGCGCACGGAGCGGGGCCACACGCCCGGGGGCCGCCGTGTCTCTGCGGCCTCGGCAGGCTCGAAGCCGAGAGGAGCCGAGTCAGCACCTCGGCGATCTCGGCGGGAGACGAGGAAACCAGCCGGAGGGGGCGGCCCGCGACGAGAAAGGCGGGCGCCAAGGCGGCAAGCGGGGCGGCCCGGGGGGCTCCGTGGGGGAAGCCTCTGCCTCCGGCTCGGGCCCCGCGTCGGGCTCCCTGCCCCTCCCCCCGCCTACTCGCCAGCTGTGTCTCCGTCAAAGGAGGAACGTCGGAAAAACACAGAAAACCAAGGTGGAGGCAACGGAGCCGCTGGGCGAGCACGACCGCCGAGTAAGAGCCGCGCTTCAGGCTCCCGCGGGAGGGGCTCGAGCAGCTGTCGCCCGCGGCGGCCGTGCCCCCGCCGCTCGGCACCGGCGCACCTGCCGCCGGCGCGTCCCGCTCAGGGCTAGGCCCGGCGCCCGCGAGGGCACAGGACGGCCGCGGCGCCCACGGTAGGCGGCGGCGGCGGACGGGCGCCGAGGGCCGCGCGGAAGCTCTTCTGTTGCTCCTCGACACCAGGCGGGCGGCCGTGCCCGGAGCCGCCGACGTCCAGCTTCTGTTTATAACCGGAGCCTCGTCACGGAAGGTGACGCGCCGGCGACCTTCTCTTTCCCGAAGACACTGTCTGGGCCCATCAAACCCACCGCTCCCGGCGGCGGAGGACCTGACCTCGGGCTGTGCGGGCCGCGGCCGCTGGTGGGTAGCGCGTCCTCCAGAGACCGCGCGCACCGCAGAGCCGTCAGGACACGGGCGGACCCCGCCCCACACGGGGAGGCCGCGCTGCGCGCTGAGGGCGCCACGCCGGGAGCCGGGCCGGCCCGAGCCGCAGGGCCCGGCGCGGGCAACTCCGTGCGGAGCCGTCGAAGGGGCTGGGCCCAGGACGACCCCTTCTCCGAAGCCCTCGTGTTCGGGACGAGCACAGGAACGACGACGGGCCAGGACAGCCACACGTAAGGGAACTGAGAGAGTTTTAAAAAGGAAAATGCGCGGCCCTCAGCGACTGGCTGAACGCGGAGCCGCCGGAAGGAAGGTTTCGGCCGCTCCCAGCCTCCGGCTTCCGTGGAAGACGCCCGCCGCGCATGCGCGAGGGCGCGCGGCTCCGCCTTCCGCCCCGGTCGTGACCCCAGAGTCCCGGATGGGTCGGCCCGGGCGCCAGCCCCAGGAGGGGTCTGCCTCTCCCTCTGACCTTCTCCTCTCCGTGCTCTCCCTCCCTCTCTCTCTCAAATGAATAAATAAAATCTTAAAAACATATATGGAAGGAAACAAGTTTGGAAGAAATGATAATACAAAAGGATAAATAGAGAAAATGGCTCTGAAAATTTTCATAAATCGAGGCTCAAAATAAAATGAAGAAACTGAAATAACATTTGTGCTACTAGAAAAGATGAGTATTATTTTTAAAAATAAAATCCATATCACATCTTCAGTCTACTGTTTTTTGGTTTTTCTATATTTTTTAGTCTACTATGCCTTTGTCATTGGAATATGTGGAAAGTGTTAAGCCAAAGTTTCGTGTACTTGAAATTAAAGAAGAAAGCTCTAAGATTACAGAAAAGCATACTCTACAGGTTTGGAAACATAAGGGGTAGGAAAAGGATATTACTATTGTGCAAAAAGTCCTATCAGTTGGAAAATTACTTATAAAGCTCTGAATATGGAAATATTGGGAGAGTTTTCCTCCCAAAACCAACTGGAACTTTTACGGCTATCTTTTAAATTGTAAGAGTTCTGAAGAAAAATGCCTGACCTTCATTGTTTTAGACACACAAGTTGTTTTTTGTTACTCATTAAATGCATAACTGACTTGAGCTTTTCTTAGATTGCATATTAACTGTGGCAAACAGAAATTCTATTTATTAATTTATTAATATTGCTATACCTCAAAATAATGAGGAATTTCCTAACATATTTTATCAAATAGTTCACATTTGTTTTCTACAATGTTTTCTGAAATATATCTTGCTTGTCAGTGAAAGCCTAGGAGGTCAGGAATCAAGACCTAAGGTTTCTGCTCCAAATCTAACAACAGTTAGATGTTTTACCTAAAATAGGGCAGTGTTTTGTTTTTTTGTTTTTTTTGTTCTTTTTTAAATTTATTTATTTGTCAGAGAGAGAGGGAGAGAGAGAGAGCGAGCACAGGCAGAGGCAGAGGGAGAAGCAGGCTCCCTGCCGAGCAAGGAGCCCGATGTGGGACTCGATCCCAGGACGCTGGGATCATGACCTGAGCCGAAGGCAGCCGCTCAACCAACTGAGCCACCCAGGCGTCCCTAGGGCAGTGTTTTAAAACAATGAATTATGGATCACTGAAAAAAGTAAAATTAAATTTAAAAAAATGTGCCCAGTTGTTTTTTTTAACTGGCTGATATGACAATTATGTATATTTACTCACTAAACTACAAACAGTTGAAATATAAAAAAATAAAATAAAATTCCTTAACTTGGTAATAAAAATAACAATAACAGTTTATGATAATAATGACAAGTATTACATAATATTTACTGAATTCTTGCCAAGTAACTGATACTATGTTATGCTCTTTATGTATGCTACCTTTCTTTAAATTTCTTAACAGGTGGTACTATTACCTGCCCTATTGAAAAAAATGAGGAAACCAAGGGCCCTGCATCCACAAAACAGTAAGTGGTAGAATCAAGATTTGAACTCAGGTAGTATGGCTCAAGTGTCCATTTATTCCCAATTTCCTCTATTTTTCTAGGCACTCTTTTGTTGTTGTACTTAAAGCAAAATCACATGATAGTAGCATGTAAGTTGATACAATTAGTGTTCTAGGTTCGTCTCGGCAGTATCGGTTGACCCACTCTTGCTTTCAGCTAGATTGTCATGGAGACGAGCCCCACATGGGGCTCTGTCTGCACATTGTGTGGAGTATGCTTGAAATTCTCTTTCTCCCTCGCCCTCTTCCCTTCCCCTGTGTGCTCGCTTGCTCACTCTCTCTAAAATAAATAAATACATCTTAAGAAAATACAAATAGTGTTCCACAATCTTTATCCTTTTAGAGGAGTAAAGTGGAGTAAGGCTGGTTGAATAATTTTCTGAAGATAGTATAGCTATTTTAAAATATTATAGTAGTAAAGCAGTAAATAAAACATTCTAGAAGAAAAATATGAACATGTAGATACCTTCCTTAAATGACCTAGAATTCTGAGCTATGTCATATACTACTAGTGATCAAATAAAAGTATTTTTGTCTAGAAAGGACACATAGATTTTTTTTTTCATGGAAAGTAAATATTTTTCTTAAAATACTGAAATGTTATCTTGGAATATATAGGACATTGCCCTAACTCATGATGATCTGTTTTCTTTTATTTATTTTTTACTTTATTTTTGCTGGAAGGCTGGGGGTGAAGTGTGGAAAGAGGAAAACAAGACTTTTTTTCCTGAACTAAATTACTGAACTGAAAGAAAAACAACACAATCGTGAAAAGTATTCCTCGGTGAGAGAAGACCAATTGATAAACACATACCTGCATCCAACTGCTTATATAACACCCCATGGGTGCTGTAGTAACACTGTAAAAACATGGTTTATATCTTTGACATATCAGATTTAATTTAAATAAATTTCAAGCCAACTACTTTATTCCACAACTGGTGAGGAACACAGCCAGTCCCCACAATGTTTAAGTTAGTGAAGAAATGGAAAATCAGGGAAAGAACATATGCTAGTCTTGATATGCTATGGATGTGAAATGCCAAAAGCATTACAAAGAAAGATAGCTCATAACACATTTCAGCACCAGTGAAGTGTGGGGGGGAAAAGTTAATCTCTTCTTGATACGTTTTGTTTTTCTTTTCCTTTTCATTCTCATTATTTGATGGTTACTTATTCAACTCTGAACACAGGTTATACAAATATATTTGTTTTATTTTGATTCAAGAAGATTTAAAACTAGTATAAAGTAAGTATGAATAAACACATTTGGAGGCTTTTAAAGAGACGTTCTCTCTTCTAACACAAGTTAAACTTACCAATTATTAATGATCCCACTAATGGGATTTTTTTAAATGCAAAAGAAAACCCACCCAAATATGTGAAACTTACAGGCAGCTTCCATATATAAATTTTAAGGTTGTCGTTCTAATTATGTCATAGAGGAAGAATCTAGCTTCCAGTTAAATAGGACAGATTGAACACACCCATTTACCTGTGCTTCCTCTGGAAAGCCTAATGAAGTAACAGTAAAGGAATACAAATTGTACAAATTCATAAGTGCAGTCAGAACTAGGAGGAAGTAGGTGAAGAAGAACGAAATCGACAAAACTGTAGAAGACATAAAGCAGATTGTTAAGCCCTAGTTAATATAGCAGAAGACGTTCATGCCCAAGTGTTCTCTGCGGGCACCAGATGCTTAAAGATGCCCGCGGATGTGGGCCCAAAATCAGAATTACATGAAAGCCTGTATGAGGACCAGTTAGAACTACTTTCTCTGGATTTGGCAGCTGGGAGTGTCCCTCCCTCCCTTACCCTGCAGAGGTTTTGAGAAGTTGAGAAGCACAGGGTTTCTGGAACTCAGAGCAGTCAAGCAGGAGGATCAGACGCCATGCTGAAACAGGATCATGAAGTGAAGGTCAACAAACCTGAAGGTCTGAATAAGAAGACCCCAGTTCCTTTTCTTTTTAACTCTCAGGTTGGCACAAATGGTTGCTACTTCTTTGTCTCTTTTATGGGCAGAAGATTAGAGAAGTCTCTGCTGGTGAAACCAACCTCTGGAGAAAAAGAACAGAACATAGGAAAGGGCTTCCCTAACTAATCAGTGGCTTCTTCACTCAATACTTCTACGGTGAGACCTTTCACTTTTAGGAAAAGCCAGCCACAGAGATAGAGATCTTCCAAATGGCTTTTTAGTAGTTTCTTTTAAATATAAATGAACCAAGGATCTGTAGGCTTTAGAGGGTGGTTTCTAACATGAAACAAAGATTATAAAGGAGACAAACAAAAGGAGATTCAGAGGAACTGCAGTCAATAAAAACAAAATAAAAACCTCAAAATATATAAAATTAATACACTCAAAGAGTTAAGATAAAGTAGTTCATCCATGATATGAAAAAGAAACATTCAGAGAATAAGGGAAAACTTTGAGAAATTAGAAAAAATAATGGAAATAAAATATTCATTAGGAAATATTCAGAAAGTACTTGGAGGTAGTGGTATACCAAGGATGGAGAAATGGGAGTGGTCTTACCGGGGTAGAGTCAAGAAGGGGGTATGCTGAATGTGAAAAATTTAACAATAATAAAAATGACTAAAAGTAGTATGCTTTTTATTATTATCTTGAGCCAACAATAGTAAATAATGACAGTAATAATGACAGTAACCTTAATCCACATGTTTGTGTGCATGTAACTTCTAAACATTTATAGCAGTTCTTGTTGAGTCTAAGAAGAAATAAACCCAAGCAAAGATATGAATAGTATTAAAATTTCTGAAATCTACTGTGAAATGAAATTTTAATGTTTAATCATATTTACATCATCATATTTTGTTTCATATATTTTGCTTCCCTTCCCCTTTTTCTTTATGAATTAGCTGGTGGTTTGTCTTATTTGTAAATTTTTTCATAGTAATAGATTGATTTAGTAGGTGGACTATTTTTCCCACTGTCTACCTCATTGATTGCTACTTTTATATTTAATAACTGCCACTATGGGTTTCGTTGTTTTATTTTGTTGTTTTTTATCCAGGCTTTTTTTTTGGGGGGGGGGATGGGTATTTAATGCATTTATTCATTTTATTATTTTTAACAGGTACCACTAACATACATTAAAATATGCACACATTTAAAGGGTACTATTTATATTTTACCTGTGTAAAACCCATAAAATCATCCTGACTATAAGGATAATAAACATCCCATTACCCAGTTTTTTAAAAATTACCTTCTGTAATTGCTTTGGATTTTTTCATTCTTTTTTCCCCTGGGTTTAATTTTGGATAGATTCTATTATTATCTCCTTAAGTTCATTCATCTTTGTTTCCTAAATGTCAGATCTGCTATTAATCCTACTCTGTATTTTCCATTACAAACACTATAGTTCTATCACAAGAGTTCAATTTGGGGCAATTAAAAAAATATATTCCAACTTTTTACTAATGGGTTCAGTCATCCCTTTAGTTTCTTGAACAGATGGACAGATGGAATATAGTTATAGTAACTATTTTAATATCACTGACCATTAATTCTATCATCTGTATTAATTCTGAGTCAGTTTTGTTGGTTGATTTTTCGTTTGATTCAATAGAATCTATTATGTGTAGAATTTTTGTTTCCTTATATTTTTAGTAATTTTCTATTAGATGCAAGATATTGTGAATTTCACCTTTAGGGATGCTGAGTATTTTTGTATTCCTGTAAAAATCCTTGAGCTCTATTATGGAAGTGGACAAATTACTTGGAATTAGTTTTATCCATTCAATTCTTACTTTTAAGGATTGTTAGGTGGGGCCAGAGCAACATTTAACCTAAGGCTGGTCTTCCCTACTACTGAGGCAAAACCCCCTTGATATTCTACCTGATGCGCTGTGACTTGTAAGGTTTTCCCCTCAAGCTAGTGGTCTTGTGTTGCTGTAACGATTGTGCCTTTTCAGCTATTCAGGTAATGCTTTCCCCTCACTCCAGATGAGCTGCCCACGTGCATCACTGATACTCAGCTCAGTGCTTGAGGGTGACCCTTCACAGATCTCTGATGCTGTCTCTCTGTGCAGCTGCCTCTTCCCAAGGCTACTGCCCAGTGGACCACAGTTGTCTTGGCCTCTTGAGCCAACCAGCTTTATCTCCTCAACTCGTGGAGACTTTCATGTTCTGCCTGGTTTCTCTCCCTCTTTGCACTACAACCAACACATTTTCTCCAGGCAGTAATTTGGGAAAAATCACAGGGCTCATCCCATGTATTTCCCATTTCTCGGGGATGACTTTCCTTTTTTGCTGATATCCAATGTCATGACAATTATTGTTTCTTATGTTTCATACATTTATTCAGTTGTTTCATAAGAGAAGTAAATCTGGTCCCTGTTACCTTGGTCACATGTAAAAACCCCTTAACTATTTATAAATCGCCCAAAGCCAGTGTTTCCTTCACATGCTTCTCCATCCACCTATGCACTAAAGCAGCAGCAGCAAAGGTCTTCATTGATTTTTTAATTCCTTCATTTTTGTGACATTTAGTGATTTGAAGTGTCTTCTGATTACTGTTCAAATATATGCCATTGGTCCTGGTATGTGGTATTTTTAATTATTACTGTTTAGAAATTCTATTATTTCACTTTATTTTCCCTTTTCATTGAAGAATTATTTAATAGAAAATTTTATTTTTAATTTACAGATGAAAGGATATTTTTGTCTTAATTTTATCAATAATTCCTAATTTTATTGCCTTGCAATTGAACAGATTTTTTTCTTTTGGTAATATTTTCACTCCAGGAAAATAAGTGATGTTTTATTTGTGACCTAATATATAATTAATCTTTTAAATACTGGTCTTTTTTTAAGTTCTTTTTTAACCTCCTCTCTGAGTTCCATTAAATTCCCTAAAGTCCTCCTATCACTGTTTACTCTTAACAACTGTTCCAAAATATATAAAGATGTGGCTCCTCTATGTTTGCATTGATGAAAATAACTGGTTTAAGTACATTCCTTATCAAAGAAATATCTGTCTTCCAACCATTTGTTCTTCAACTCACCAAAAATTTATTGAGCTTAATGAGGGTATGACAGGTACCATGGCAAAGACTTGGGTCTTTGGGTTCTTGCCCCGAGGAAGCATGGTGATCTGTCCTGGTTTTGTCTTTTTGAGTTTTACTAGAATCCCTCATGGTTTTGTTTCCATATTTTCACATACAGTGTTCCAAGGACTTAACTACTGCCACATAGTGCTACTAAAATTATGGTAGATTCTACCCAGAAAAACTACACTGATGACCACTAATAACAAGACTGTGTCATCTTCATCTCTTCATGCTCTCTCTTCCCTTTCCTGGAGTTACAAAAACTTGGGCTTCAATAACTAGTAAGGATTACTATTAACAAGTGTAAAATTAAAGGAAAAGCCAGAGAAAAACAATGTATATCAGGAAATTGATATACAATAATAATTGTAAAACATAAAATGGTCAAAAAATTACAGTGATTAATAATGAAAGGTATTTGTGAAATGGGGAAAGTCAAATGTTTCAACTAGCAATAGTTGTACTCCTAATATTTTCTAAAAGTAAAACCTTGTGATTAATAGAATAAAGTGAGATTTAGACTAACTTTACCTCAATTTTTACTTGTACAAATGGTGATAAAAATATCAATCTTAGAGGGTTGTTGGTAAGATCAGAACTAATGAATATAAAAGCTTTCTTGACACATAGTAGGCATTGGGTATATGGTAGTTCTTCTTTTCATTGTTATCAATTCATTCTTTCATAAAGATAGGAATTTTAAAAAAATTAAACAATGATTCTAAGACATAAATAACTTAAAGGCCTTTCCAGAGAACATTTTAGGGGAACTGAGATGTTTTGTCTACCAGTAGCTGGAAAGAAAGAGGAGTAGTCATATGTGATTTCTGCTGACCTGAGTTTATTTCCAGTAACACACAGTGGTCACAACAAAGCATTCAAATGTGATTTTGTATATCTCAAATGTCATGGGAGAAGATGGAACTACATAGGAGAAAATCACTGCCAGACGTTCCACTTCTCTTCTCTTATTTAAAAACAGCTAACTCAACTCATCCTTCAATTTTCTCCTTAAACATGCTCACTTCCTCAGTGAGGCCACCATCTCCTTTAGGCTAGACTCCTCTGTGTGGTTCTATGCCCCAATCCCAATTTCTGCTATCATAATATTCATCACATTTTTTTCATAGTTATTTTCTAGTTGTATTTTTCCCCAGTATATTGCAAACTCCATAAAGATAGGAGACATTCTGCTTCATTCATTTTAGCCCCACCACCAACCAGATAGTTTGGCACAATGTGGAAAATTCAATACTTATTGAATAAATGAATGGGTAAATGAACACATTGTCTAATAGATGTGCACATTTAAATTTAGGGCCAAAGATAGTTCTAGAATGTGGGTCTGAAGCAGATACCAAAGAACATGTAAACACCCTCCTACAAAGGTTTTGATGGAGTGAGAAAATACCTCTCTATCACTGGTGACCACAGACCCTCAGACATCTTCTGGATAGTTTGCTTTGGAACCAGCAAGGATTCCTTAATCACAGCTACACACTGAATGTATATATATTCAGATTCAACTAAACTACTTTGTAGAGAACTATGTACCAGGCTGAGAGCTATGTGCTTTATCATGTAATTTCACTCAATGGCACGGACTTTGATGGGACAGGAAAATCACTTCTGTTATAGATAAGTTAAGTGGCTACAGAAGATCATAACTTGACCAAAGTCATTGAGCTTGTTAGTTGAACCAAGACACATATACAAGATGTAAGCTTGCATGCTGGGGGTGAATGTTTCAGGGTAAGACACAGTGAGGGGATCATGTTCCAGTGGTTTTTGCGTGAGAGCAGGCGGGTTCTTGGAGTCATCAGTGAACTCAGATTAGCAATCAGAGCTATTCTTACTGATAGTCACACTTGCTGTCAGACATTAGATATTTAAGCGTCTAAGCTTAATTTTCCTTATCTGCAAAGTGAAAATACTATTCGCCTTGTTTCTTTCACAGGTAATTGGGAGAAACAATAAGATACCCAGATAGAAGTCACATGGTACTAGTATAGTATGCCAGAGTTTTGAAGGGATTGTTAGCACAATTACTATCTTGATTCTCTTACTTTGTTCCAATTTTACTGAGTAAGGTTTGTTCTTTCTTATGTTCATTGGAGTTGTATAGACTTATGGGTTACTACTCTTGCATCCTTTCAGTCCTATGAACATTATCCTTGTAAGTTTAAAGATAGAATTATTTTCATATTCTGACATAATGAAAATCAAATGAGTTCTCAGAAAAATAACAATTGATGTACACTGAAGGTTGGTTATGTCATGGATATCATTAAAATGAGTGCAAATTCAAGAAACTTTGATGGAAATAACACTGAACACTGAAAGGTAGAGAATAGCTCTACCTTTCTTACCACTACAGCTTTCAGTTTGACTCCTCATCAATAAAATGGAATAATAAACTCAAACCTTAAAATCATCAAATTCCATCAAATTGTGAATGGTAAAGTTATGAAGAGTTTATGCTGTACTTGCGTAATAGTCGATGTTTAAGGAAGACATGCCTTCAAAGGAACATGTGTATTTTCTACATTTGAAACCAATTTTTACCTGTTTTAAATAACATTTTTCTTTATATCTGATAAGCATGTACCCATAACTGGTGATTAACTAAATTGATGAGCAGTTTCCTTGACAACACACTATCGACTCCTTTTGGCTTTTTGTAAGTGCGCTATATATGACAACCCTCAGAAAATTAAAAGGTATGCTACTTCCGCATCAGAGACAAAAAATAGTAATTTATGCCATCATAAAACAGAAAACAAACCTTTCTGTGGAAGAAATTGTTTGATCTGTTACTATCAGCAGCAAACATACCTAAGTATTGTCAGGATTTGTCGGGAGATCAAAATATATTCGAGGTAAGCCAACGTGTCACTTTTTTCTCCTCTTAAATGCTGGGTCATATAGAGGCAACAAAACACAAAAGCACTGTGTTTCTTTTACTGTGTTCCACCCAAACCACACAGCCAAGTTTCAGTAACATGATGTTTACATAGTGAACTTCAAACACCTATTTCCTAATTTTGATTGATCAGAACATCTTCAAAACATCTGCCCAACTTGGTACACTGCCCAGGAGGCCTAATAACTTTTGAGAAGAGAAAATGTGATTTATTTACTTAGACAAGGAACTACCTGAAAAGTTATGAGGTTTTAGCATGACTATCAGAACTCCTCACTTTGCCAATATGGAATGCAGTAAGAACTCTAGGCAGCTTTAAAATAAACCCTTTGATTAAATGCAATCATAAGAAATTGTCAGTTGTCAGAACGGATATTTTCCTTTGGGGTAATGTAAAAAGTCATCAATGTCGGAAGTGTGATTAGTGGATTTCTGAAACTGGCTTCATTTTCCTACATGGTATGTTCTGGAGGTAATGGAAAAGCCTGCTTTCTTAAAAGGCTAGCTGCCTTCCAAGTCTTGGGATGCTTACAATCTGACTTTCTTAATAGATCTTGTAAGACTTTCTTTCGAAGGTAAGGGTATAACACAGGAAAACAAACTGGATTACTGCCAAACAGCATTAAAGGAGAGTGTTTTCCTCGATCGATTCACCATGACCTCATACCCATCCTCAGTGTCTTGAACTTAGAAATTTGATTTGTGAGCATTCTGGAGCCATTTGTGGAACCGACGCACACTAACCAAAGCTGTAGGTATGTAATTAATAAGTAAGACTAGATGCTTTTTTTTTTAAGGACTAAAATGAAGAACTGTAACTGCCCATATATCCAGGTACGTCATCTTTTCCCCAGGACATTCTCTTCAGGAAGTCCAACCACAATGGAAGTCAAATTATAATCAGAAGACTGCTTTGAAGGACAGAATCTCGAAAGGATAATTTATTATGTGACCTGAAGGTTTAAATTCATCATACCAGATGTCTCTTTAAAAATCAGAGTTAGTCCTTTTAGGAAGCTACCCTCTCCAAAGGCCTTCCCTCACACCCTCTCTTCCCTTCTCTCACTCTCTATGGGCCTCTCTTCATAAAAAACATCTTTGAGGAGAAATATCCCACTGAGTCACTGATAAACATAGCTTTTCAAATCAGTTTCTCAGATAACTTTTACTCCAAGAACTTGGGGGGACAGCACTAGATTACAGAAAACATGGCTTGGATAAGGAGAAAAGTCAACAACAAACAGGGTGAAGATAAGTGCTGAAGATATGGTCCATGACTTTGGAAGCCTTGTTGACTTGTTTGTTTGTTGTGTGTGTGTGTTTACTACGTTGTAAGTTTCATAGGGCCTGCTTTGTGGCCTACGTCTACTTGGGTATGAGTAACTTTCTTCTCTGGAGTCCAGGCATCTATGAAAGTGACTGCAAACTTGGAAGTACTTTCTGAAGCAAGGGCAAAAATCACAAAACCCATTTACTATCATTACTGAGATAATGAGAAATTTATTCAGCTTTATTCTGAAAGCCAATATTTTATTATTTTACAAAAACTTAAAAATTCAATAAGCTTAGCTGTATGCCAGAGTAGCTAAGACCACAGCTCTAAAAAAGATCTGGCTTTGTGTCTCAGCTCACCCCTTTCCTGGTTGTGCGACCTTCTCTAAGCATGATGATAATGAGAGGACCTAACTCACGAAGTTCCAGTAAGGATTTCCCAGGAGCCTGTAGACTCCTGGCACACTGCCCGGCACATAGTAAGTGCTCTGTAAATTGGTGGCTACTAATGTTACCATTGTTGCTATTGGTGATGCCTTTTGCAGGATTCTTCTGATATCCTAAAATTCTTCTTATATTATAGAAAACAATTTATTCTCTATGGAATAAGAACAGCCTCATTCAGACCATCTTCATCTCTTGCTTGGCCACTTGCCTTGAAGTATAATAGTTCTCTTCTCAAAACTGTACATAGTTCCCTGTTGTGCAAATGAACATGCAACTCTCCTGACTTCAGCTCCTCAATGATTCCCTATGGGGGATCAAGCTCATTAACAGGTTCTTGTAGCCAAGCTTTTGCCCAACTCTCCAGTCTCTCCTTTTTTTTTATGAACCATCTACACCTTTAAAGGTCTAAAGTCTCTCACCTCCATGCATTTGGTCCAGTCTTTCTGCTCTCCTGTAAGGCTCTCTCAACTCACCCATCAATCAGGTTAGCTCCTGTGTACATTTGAATAGTCGGTTCATACACCCTCTCCTAGCCCCCAACTCAATGGCTGGCTCATCAGATCCCCCAGCACACGCCAGTGCCTGGTACACTGTAGGCTCTCAAAGAAAAAATGGATGAAAGCATACTCCCTTTGACAGGATACCTCGCTACGGAAAGATGAGGAAATGGAGACACGAGGAAGTTTCCATGTGCAGGTGTGAAGTGCAATATTGGTCAGACTGTGGAAAACAGTCTTCATATATATGAACATGGCAGCGCATGTGCTACCATTTTTGTAAAAGCTAATGCTCAGTGGATCATTTTAGGACAAAGAGTTCACAGATTTGTTAAGTTAATCTGATTATTATAGAAGGACAAATCATTCCAAATCATTTCTATATCTGATTTTTTAAAGATTTTATTTACTTATTTGACAGAGAGAGAGAGATCACAAGCAGGCAGAGAGGCAGGCAGAGAGAGAGGGGGAAGCAGGCTCCCCACTGAGCAGAGAACCCAGCACGGTGCTCGATCCCAGGACCCTGGGATCATGACCTGAGCCGAAGGCAGAGGCTTAACCCACTGAGCCACCCAGGCGCCCCTCTATATCTGATTTTTAAAAAGCTTTTGCACTTTTTAATATATTTGGTTGTTGATTTAAAAGTTTACGCTCGTTTTAGGGAAGATAATAATTGAAAATTGTTAAGTATGGATCACACAGTCAGTCACCACTACTGATGCACATATTTAATTTGCTCAAACGAAAACAAGATTTTTCGTACACTCAGTACTACAAGCTCAAGCTGGTAGCTAAGAAATGAAGATCGCCATTGTCAGCTGGTCTCTGTCATACTTTCTGTTATTACATATAACCTAGATTTGGGACTTAGTACTTAACTGAAGTTTTGGGTGGTGCCTGGTTAAATGAGGCTAAGCTACTCTATCGTGGCCGCACTGGCTCTGTGATGTTAACAGCTGCACAAATGCAGGGCATTTCTCTCAGTATGTTCAACAGTCATAATTCAGAGAGTATTCAAGGAACAGATAGTACTTAAGGGGCAGATACTGGCCCCATTATGGCTCTGAGGACAGCATGACTATTAAGAAATCACCAAGTGCCTTAAGTACATCAATGGGGGCGTGTTGCCAGAGAATTTTACCTGTACTTTTCAAGAACTGTGGTTGTCTCAGAGCCACAGCCTTAGCATGTGTGAACCTCGCAGAAAGTTGGCTTAATTAAACTTCTGAGGACTTTTTAAAAAAGATTTATTTTTCACTTTTTCAGAAGAGTGAGAGAGGGTGGGGAGGGGGCACAGGGAGAGGGAGATGAGTGAATCCCAAGCAGACTATGCACTGAGCATGGAGCCTGACATAGGGCTCAATCTCATGACCCCAGATCAAGACCTGAGATGAAACCAAGAGTCCGATGCCCAACTGACGATGTCACACAAGTGGCCCAAACTTTTGAGAA
>PISX010031233.1:0-17651 GCA_004024625.1 Mellivora capensis
GAGGGCTCCGGGCTCCGGGCGGGTCCCGCGCTGCCTGCGGATTCCTCAGGGGAGAAACACCGTCCCGGCGCCCGCGCGGCCGCGGTGCCTCCAGGAACTTCTTTGGACCTCGTACGCCACCATGTGGACACTCTGGGGATCGAGAGCCTTCTGGGGCTTCCAGGGGGCACCCTGCAGACGTGCCCACTGCCACCCGACCAGACACTGGAAAAGCATCCTTAGGTAGAAAGTAGCCCGGAATGAGCACACATCAAAATAAAAGCAGGCCCTAGGTTAGAGGGGGATAGATAGGCCTGCACCCTCCTCTGCTCTCTGTGACTCACACATCCTCTGTGAAATGGCTTTCTTAGAGCCATTTAACCACAGAAGCCTCACAGCTCTGTGAAAACTTAGAGATAGCAGTATTTTTTGTTAAAGCTTGGGGAGACCTTTGTGTCCCCAAGTAAACCACTCCTTCTATCCCCCAACCCCTCACCCACTTTTTGGGCAAAGCTCAGAACACAACACTAGAGCGTGTTGGGTTTAAGCTTTTGTCCACTGTTTCATAGGCAATTTTAAAAGAAAGGGGACTCCTCTGAGGCTTTCGCAGTAATTTCGAAGTTTCTCAGATCTTGAATTGAGAGCTGGCTGCGGAGGGAGCAGAAAGTGCAAAGCTTGTGGCTACCGGGCACCCTGGAGGGTAGGATAAGGAGAGGAGGAGTAGACATGGCCCACAGGAAAACCCATGGGCTGGGAAGGCCCACTCAGTTGTTCCCCAGTCAGAAGCACTTTGAACAGCGGAGGGGCCTGGGGACTGCTCCACAGACTCTGTCACTTAGTAAGTGTCTTTTGACACTTGAACAGACCTGTACCAAATGGGCCAGAGCCACAGGCTGTACCTTTGAGGCCTGGTCTTGACATTCCTGGTCCTAACCCACCAGGCCAGCTGGCTCCAGACAAGTCCAGCATTCAGAAGGAGCTTCCAGAACCCTCTGAGACCTGCCCCATCCACCCAACTACCCATCCACCCCCCCACACACACACTCAATAGATCACCTCTGAAGTCATCTGCGGGTCAGTTTCCCTACCTCCAGGCTGTGACATCTTCCAAACCCCGCCCCCCTGCCTTTCCTCTCCTCTCTCACTTGCTCTGGTTCAGTTCCTTGTCACCGGGACCCCAAATCAGACCATAATCTTTCAATGGGTCTCCCTGCTTCCGGGCCCTCCCAGGCCAATCCACCCCGGGTACCACTCCTAAATTAATCTCCCTAAAACATACCCAAGTTCTCTCGAGAGACCACAGATAGCCTGCAGCAACCCATCTGAATTTCTGGGCCCAACCCTGAGGCCCCATCTGTATGTTCTATCTCGTTACTCCATCTTTCATAGTGGGTGACATCTTGAGAACATGAGCTTTGTTTTATTTTTCAAAGTCAAATCAAGGGTAAATTATGTCAATAAATCCTAGCAAAAAAATAAAAAATAAAAAACAAAAACCAAATTAAATGAGGCTCTTTTCACTAGTACTCATTGCCATGCGTGTCCATACACACAGCCAGACATGCATTCTGACGAGCAGAGCTGTGGCCTCAGCGCTCTTGGCCACAGAGTTGAGTGGGACCCAAATACAGCTCATGACCCATTTGCTAAGCCGTGCACCCTCCCTTGGGGCCACAGCATTTTGTGAGAAGAGGTGCCTTTCCCATTCCACACGAGCCTCAGGGCTCCTCCTTTCGTTTTCGAGATGCCTTCCTCTCAGAGGGAAAGAGAGGGACCCGAGTGCCCCGCTCGGACAAAATAGATAATGAAATGAGGGTGTGACGTCTCAGAAGCAGCTGAGAACTCCCCGCCGCCCCTCACCCTTCTTCAGATAGAAGTGGGGAGACCCTTGGGAACCATAAATGACAACATACCATCATTCCAACGTTCAGAGGTCCTTAAAGGCTTTCTAGTCCAACTCCTCACTCTTTCAGGCCGCAGAACTGAGCAGGTGTTACTTGTCCTCAGTTTCCCACCCGGTTAAGAGAAAGCTTGAGAACCTCTCTCCTCTTTCCAGTCTCTCAGTGGCTTCCCTGTGGGAGACTCCTGGGTCAGCCTGTGCTTTCTCTGTTACAGCCTGGGAACCCCAACCCCCGGAGGAGCCAGCCCATCAACCTGAACCACTATGCCACCAAGAAGAGCGTGGCAGAGAGCATGCTGGACGTGGCCCTCTTCATGTCCAACGCCACGCGGCTGAAAGCGGTGCTGGAGCAGGGACCGGCCTCCCATTACTACACCGCCCTCGTCACCCTCATCAGCATCTCTCTGCTCCTGCAGGTGGTCATCGGAATCCTCCTCGTGGTCATTGGTGAGGATCCCAGGCCTGGAGGGGGCCTCAGGGCCCCCTGGCGGGAAGAAAATCCCCGACTGCTTCCCTCAGCGCCCCCTACTCTGGCACGCCAACATCTCGACCATTGGCTAAGCTGGTGGTAGCCCTCCGCAGCTACAAATGCCCAGCTAACAACTCCTACACAGTGAGAGCAGGTCCCTGTCCTGCCTCCTCGTCTCCCACATAGTGGTCCCTCCACGATCCCTGCCAAACGACTCTCTTCACTTACTTGTGGCAGAGGTCCTTATGGCCCTTAGTGTGAGCGTGCGTCCCACTCGTAAGACCCGGTGGAAGTTTCCAAATCCCAGTGAGGGGGAAGGAGGCACAGCCTGATGCCTACCACCTCCCTTGCTTTCTGCCACACGGATCTCCACGGTGCCAGACTTTCTCTGGCCTCTAGTGAATGCTGCGGGGGAGGTTTTGGGCTGTGAACCCACACTGACCCTTAGCTCCCCACTTGGTCCACAGCACGGCTGAACCTCAATGAGGTAGGAAAGCAGGGCCAGCTTAACCAGCTCAACAACACGGCCACCAGCCTAGTCGCCATCACGGTCGTCATCAATGTCTTCATTACAGCCTTCGGGGTACACAAGACGGGCTCCCTGGCTGCCAGGACCTCAAGGAATCCTCTCTGAACACAGCCTTGGGATCCAGGTGAGGGAGGAGGGGAGGCCCCCCTGGGTCCTAGGGCTTAAGTGACCCTTCTCCCGGCTCTGGGGGTTTAGGGTAAGAGCGAGATCTTTGCAAGCAACAGGGAAAAGATAGATCTGAGGCAAGGAGGGGGTCTGAGAGAAGCACTTGGATTGGGGCCCCTCCTTCTGCTAACAGGGGACTCTTCCTCAGCAGTCAAGCTGGGTTTTTTCTAGAGCCTGGGATTGGTGGGAGGCAGTGTGGTTAGTGCTTGGCTCTGCCCCTCTGGCAAGAGGAAAGATGCCGTATGAGATCCCTCCCTGGCACTGCCCAGCAGTCCCTGCTGCTCAAACTGGGGTCCGTGGACCAACAGCAACACCAGCTGGAAGGTTGCAGGACACATGAGATCTCTGGCCCCACTTCAGATCTCCCGAATGGGTGCCTGTGTTTGGAAAAGTTTGCTAGGGGAATTGTGTTCACAGTAAAGTCTGAGGACAGCTAGTCTGGCCTGCCCTTCTCACCGTCTCGTCTCTGCTTCCCCCTACAGGTCCTAGGTCTGGAACAGCTTCTGCCTCTCTCCTACCCGCTCTGCTAGGGTAAGGGGCCCTTCCCACAGCCCCTGGGAGAGCTTGAGAAGGGCAATGGAGATGCCCTTGCTCCCTACCCAGAGCATCTGAATGAAGATGTGCTATTTCACTGGTCTGAGTGAATCCCATCTTGGGCTGGAGTCCTGAGCTCAGAATGGGGTACTGCCAGCCTTTCTTTCTGGTAGTATCTCCTGCACCTGAGGCGTGTCTACCTAAGGCCAAGCCCGCCCAGCTTCAGGACTTCTTACTCCACCTCATTCCTTTCCTCCACCCTATCCATTCCCTCTGCTCCAGGCCTAGTTCTCCCTTTTTGTAAAATGGAATGATCTCCATCCATAAAGTTTTCTGCAAATGCACTCTGAGTCAATCTTTATGCCTCCGGGCTGGTCTCTGGATGCACTCTCCAGCTGTGTTCTGGAAAGGGCTTGACTCCTCTCCTCTGGGTCCTGCTCTGAGTCAGCTTTTCCGGCCCCACATACCTTGGGCTAATTACCACCTGCTACATCAATGGCAGATTAGTTAGTTCTGGATTGATCCATGTTTATGCACAATCCTTTTTGAAAACCTGTTATAGCTTTCAAATTAGCACCTTCCCTTAGGCATGTGCTTAAGGCATACAAATTCATTTTGATCTTTGCCTCAACCAAATAGAAGGAGGACAGGTAAATTTGTACCTGTGAAGACTCAACCGGGCATCCCTGGCTCACACAGGAATGATTTTTAGAGTGTCTGCTACTTTACCACCACTTGCCTAGCCATCCTGGCCTGCATCTGGCCTTCGTCCCCCAGGGTAGCCCTTCTCTGCTGAAACCACCAATCTCCTACTAACCTGCTGAGCAGAAAATGCCCAGTCCCCGCTTTCAGACGGCGAACTCAGGCAGCTCCCCACAGGGCAAGACCAAACTGATGGTGAACAGTGGAGCGTTGTGTGGCAGCGTCCTGACAACTGGAGATGTGCACCCTAGCCCCTCAGCCCAGCCCTCTCCCATCTTGATGGGCGATGAGAACACATGAGCCACTTGGTTTTCTAAGAAGATGCTGCATTTAATCACTTCCCTCCCTCCCCCCCAACCCGACACATTTCCCTACAGAGTAGGAGCCCTCCCCCTTAAGGCAGATGGTGTGGAGGTAACAAACATTGAAGGAAAGGCACTGGCCAGAGTCGGAGGGGGTCGTGAGCAGGGCAGGGGAGGGCAGGGAAGGCAGGGCTGCTCCTGTCTTTAAAAGCATGGAGGCAGCAGAGCTGTCTCAGTTGGCTCAGGCCTACCAGTGCCACGCCCAAGGGTGGCCCCAGAAAGCAAGCTGCCCACCCAGCCAGCTAACTGTAGCTCTACCTATTCCATATAGCCCTTTTCCAAAGGCAATAGGCCTAAGCAAGGACCGTGTGAAAAGCCAGGGCCCAAGGGGTAGGAATGGCATCCAGAAGCCACAGCCCATTAATTGGAAAGTTTTGTCCTTCCTGATTTTTTAGAAGGGGATGAAACTCTCTTCAACCTCCAGAAGGTTCTCAAGGCTTGATTCTCCTAAATACCAAGCGTGTGCTCTTGGTGAATGCAGGGCCCACCAGGTAGATGCTGGAGCTCTGAAAGCTGTGACTAGGACTCTACCACAGCATGGAGCCTGGGCTCAGCGGCCTCTTGCGCCCCGCCGCACCCCCACGAGCGCTTCCTCACAGCAGCGAGCCCCAGGCTCCCCTCCTTCCACGGACGCTGGAGTGCCAGGGCCAGTGTCCAACGCACCACTGGTCAAATCGGCAGCGGCGGCAGAAAAATCCCCAGCCCTGAGGGCACCTGAGGACTTTTAGTGCAAGACTAAGTGTGTGATCGGCAGGTGTGAGAAAGGGCAGCCAGAGACTACAAAGGCCAAGGGCTAGCTTCCTGAAATGGCTCCACTTTTCAGTTCCTCCTGGCCCCACTCCTCTCCAATTGAGGAAGAGATCTCAGGGCGATGCTCTTACCTCCCCGAGCCCGTGGCCCTGCCCCTCCCCACCCTGGTCCCTGTTCCTCCACCTTGTCCACAGCCCTTCCTCTTCTTCCCGGCAGGCCAGGGCTGGGCATCTCCCCGAAGGAGGCCAAGTCTGTTCGGGAGCAGGACGTGGGGAACTCCGATTTTCTACTTCCCTTTCTCCCCTTCCTGCCGGAGGCCCAACCCCTCTTCCTGCCTAAGCCCAGGGCTTTGTTACATCTCCATCGTCTTTCCTCTCTGCTCCATATTCTCCTCAAAGCTTCAGCCTGCAGGCCGGGCCGGGCAGGGCCAGGCCGGGGGCTTCTCTTCCCTACTTCTCCACTGTGCCGGTCTGGCACCACCTCCACGCCAGACACCCAGGAATGACGAGCCCACGGTCCAGCAGCCCTCTGGCTCCCGACCCCGCGAGGCACCATGATGATGCCAGTCTGTGCTGGGCTGGAGTTAGCACCGCCCAGAGGAGAAGGTTAATGCCCTAATTGGCAGCCCGCTGTCCTGTGGCTCCCTGGGAGAGATGTGCGTGTCTCTGGAAGGCACAGCCGGGGTAGAGCTGAGAACGGATCCAGGCTGTGCCAGCTCCTCTGGTTATAAATCAGCTGCCAGACCAAGGACTGAGGGACACGTCACACTACACAGAAGTGGGTCTGAGGTATGCAAGTGGGGACGTGCCCTAAATGCATGACTCCATCCCTCTCTCGCAGTCAAGGCTGGGTCTGGACAGGTACGGTTTTGGTTTTCTGTTAGAAAAAATAAAAACCCCAATAGAGTATGTCCAAGAGAAGAGTTTCCAGGTCATGGTCACTGCTCCCCGGGAGGAGCCTGGTTGGGGGTGCTGGAATGCACCTCACGGATAGGTCAGCAGCGCTCAAACAGGTCTTTCCTTCCTTGACTGCACTGTGCTGCCTTTCCCAGGAGCCAGTCCATCTCTGTCACCTGAGTGAACGGCCCCTCCCGGTCCCTCTCCCAAGGTCCTCCCTTCAGAGGCCCCGAGGGTAGGAAGAGAGGCCTTGGCAGCTGTCTGCATGAGGCAACAGCTCTGGGTGGTGATGGTGTTAGCTCTGAGGCCTCTCGGGGCTCAGCCATGGCTTCTGCCCCCCTTCTCCACCCCCCAGCGGCAAGCAGGGGCACTGGGGAGCCAGCACAAGTCAAGGAGCAGGAAGCAGTCAGTCCAGCGGGCCGCCCCTCGGGATCATGGCGTCTTCATCTGGCGGCGGTTCCACATGCCTCGCTTGGAATGGAAGTGATGGAAGAAATTCCTGAGGGAGAGTCGTTCCACTTCCAGGCCCGCTTGGAGGATCCTGAATGGGGGAGGGGCGGGGTGAGCAACAGAAGCACAAGAGGCAAGTGGGGAGAGGCCCAGGCCCCTGAGGACCCCACCTCCCGCACCTACGTCACTCCCGGTCCCTGTCTTCCTCTGTTTCCTCCCCACAGGGCATGGGAGGAGGCTGCAGTTGGGAGCCAGCCAGCCTAGGTCTGAATCCCAGCCCCATACCTTGTAAAGCATGTCACCTTTCAGAGTCTCAGTCTGCCAGTCTTTTTCTCCTTTAGAGAGAGAGTGACACACAGCCAACCCTGGTCCTTTCTTCCTTTGATGTCTCTCCCTTTCTCTCCTCTGGCTCCTCCAAATCTCAAGGTATCATCCTCTTTCCCTCCCCTTCTCTTGGCAACACATTTCTTTCTTTCTTCTGTAACTTTTATTTATTAAAAAACCTCCATCCCCAATGTGGGGCTTGAACTCATGACCCCGAGATCAAGAGCTGCGTGCTCTCTCTACTGAGCCAGCCAGGCACCCCTCGTGGCAGCAAATTTTTTTTAAAAAGCAAATTTCTTGAAAGAGGACTCTCCTACTAACACAGCTTCCGCTCCCTTACCACCCTACAGCGGGGTCCTGGCCCACCTGTGCCTGCCTCAACCCTGCCGCTGCTTGCCAAGTCTGTGGCCTGTCCCGTGTTCTCCTTTCTTCTTCCCAGGGACTATTTCCTGCTCCCTGAAACTCCCTTCTCCCAGGCTTCCAGGGCCCCAGGACCTCCTGGATTATCTTACTGCCCTTTAATGGCCTTAATGTCCCTAAATGCTGGCCCCAAGTCTTTCCTGACCTTCATCTGTCTCTCTTGTCCATTCCCCAGCCTCAGCTTCACCGCCGGGCGGCGGTGCAGAGGAGGAAGGCTCCGATCCGGAGAACACCCGAGCTGAGAGCATCAGCATTTACATGCACACAGCTCGCGAGCTTCTAATTTACCCTGACAGCTCACCATGCACTCCGATCTCCACGCCAACCCTCTGACACAGCTGGAGGCAGTATCATCCCCCCTTCTAACAGACACAGAGACTGAGTCTTGGCTAGGCGAGTAATAGGACCCCTGGCGAGGGGCAGGGCTTCCTCTGAGCCCAGAGATCAGGAATCTGCTGCCCCATGGCCCCAGCCTCAGCTGATCTAGCCCTGTTCTCTCCCCGCAGTCCCTCTCAGACACCCTCCTCCCCCAGTCACCGGTCCAGCAGCTCCCAATCTTCCCCGCCCCAGCGGTCTCGGAATTCCTTGGTGTTCATGCCACCGATTCTGTCCAGGTCTGACTTGTAGATGCCGAGCAGTCCAAACCCATTCACCTCCCAGTAACCTGTGGCCAGACAAGAAGCGCCCCCGTGAGATGAGCCAGGGACCAGGAGGAAGCAAGGAAGGCTGCTGGGCTGCATTCCCAGAGCCTTCTCTGAAAGACAGGGGACGCAGGTGCCTGATGCTGAAAACCGTCTCATGTGAACAAGTCCCTGCCTGAACTCAGATTCAGGGTCCGACAGAAGCTGCGGTCCTACAGCCCTGAAACAGGGGGGTGACTACAGGCCCTAAAACAGGATCTTGCAACGGCAGCCACTGAAGACACAGCCGAACATGCTTTCCTCATCTGTTTTCCTCCCATAAGGAGGCAGCCTGTCTTCCCACTTCTCTATCTGCAGAGGGCACGGAATCTGGCACAGAGTAGGTATCTGATGACTGGAAGGAGGGAAGACGGGGAGGGAATGCCCATCACTGCTGCTGCTGCGGCTGAGAACAGCCCTCAGGCCCCTCTCCGGTGGGCAGGAGGAGCAGGAGGGAGACTACCATGGTAGCCATGGATGTTTCTAGCTCTGGGATAAAGAACCAAGGCCAGAGAGGGCTCGCCTACCCACCCTAGCCCAAGGCAGGGCTCACCCTCAGGCCACTGGGGGGTGGCCCCGCAATGCAGCCTCATCACCATGGGGGCGAAGGCCATCTTGCCCTCCACACAGTGCTTCCGGATGGTATCGATGACTCCGGTTGGGAAGTGGATGTGGAGGTCACAGAGGAAGATGATGCTGTGCGGGTCCTGAGGACAGATGGGGGAGGCTCAGCAGACCCCACAGACCGGGGCTGGGGGTCAGGCCACTCCCGAGGACAATGCTCAGGCTCCTTCCCATTCAAATGCTGCACAAACTCCCACCAAACTGTTGGGCAGACTTCCCCAGTGCTGGGCACCAAGTACACAGTTCTCAGAGTCAGAGAATGAATGAATTCTGACACCTCTCCTGCATCCTTTCTGGACCGCAAGGCCTCCGGACGAATGCTCCACTGTCATTTGCTCAGTCTCACCCAGTACCCCCCCTGCGGCAGAACAGAGAGGACCTCCCGTGTCCTCATTCCTTCCTCCCTGAGGGGCTGACTGCCTCACACATCCCAGATGTCTCCATCTCTTAACCAGTCTGTAACCGTGTCTCCCAGGCCCCTCCCAGGATGTTACCTTCACCAAGTCTATGCCAGCCTGAAGCCCAGACGAGCGCTCGAAGTTTCCACTCAGCTTCATATACTGGTAGCTGCAGGGAGAGGAGAGGAAAGAGGGGCAGAGTATGAGGCTCGGCGGCAGTGGTCCTTGGAGGACACCGGCGGGCCTGGAGCAAGGTGATGTGGCTCCTAGGGTGGGATCACACGCAGGTGAGTCATCTAGAGAAAGCCAGACCCTGGGACTCAGGAAAGCCAGCTGGGACTTCAGGCTCTGCCCAGCACCCAGCAGTCCTTGGCTCTGTGGGACTCTAGAAAGCGAGTGGTTCGGACTGGGCTCCAGCCGGGGAGCCCCCTCACCTCCGCAGCTTGGACCTCTTTAGGGCCATCTCGACGTCCATGTCCTCACTGCTGTAGTCAGTGATGATGATATTGAGGTGTGGGTCGCCGGTGGCCTGGAACAGCTTTTCCATGTCTCTGATGAACTGCTGCACCCAGCGCGCCTGGTTCTTTACTACCACAGTGGGCAAAAGGGAGAAAGAAGAGGTAACACCAAGAAAGGCAGCCCCATTGCCAGCTCCTGCACGAGTCAGGGCCCCAGTCGACCTCTGCCACTACAGACCCATGGGCAAGGCAGCAGGGTAATGGAGGCGGAGGCAGAGGGGGAGCTGACCCGTGAAAGGGGCCTCTGTACCCTGCCTCCCACAGAGCCTCCAGGCAGGGTCCCATGGGAAGGCCTGGGGCAGGGCCTCGTCCTCAGCTCTCTTGTAGTAACCTGACTGTGCTCTCACACTCAAACCCCATTATCTGCCCATCCTAGTAGCACCCTTGCTCTCCTGTCTGTTCCCTGCTCTCCCTTCCCACTACAGATACCAGCTAAGCCACTCTATGTCTTGTTCTCAGAGCAGTTGCAAGCCCCGGTACAATGACGTGGCCATGATCACACCCCACCCTGAAATCTGGAGCAACAGGGAGCACCTGGCCTACTAGTCGGCATCTTTGCCAACCACAACACTCAGCCATGTGACCTCAGGTCCTCGACTGTCAAGTGGCCTCTCCCACGGGTTCTCGTGAGATCACACCAGTGAGCAGAGACCTGGGTGCTTACGGTGACTTTTAGGATCCCCTCTCTGCTGATAATGGCCGGGCTCAGCTTGAGGCTCACCAGGCACAACGAAGTGGACCACGGCTCGGTGATTCCAGGAGAAGCCCTGGGGCCAACACAGTTTGGGCTCCGGGGCCCGGACATTCAAGACATGTCTCCGGCGGTTGTTTGAGCCCCAAACCAGGCCCTGCAGGTTCCGGGCCTCGACCTCTTCCCCACCAGCTGGATCGATGCCCTGCCAGCCTCGTGTAGACACATACTCGGAGAGCCGCACTGGGCGCTGGCCTTGTTCCAGCAGCTCAAGCTCCAGGAGGTAGCGACCCCCGCGTAGCTGGTCCTGGCGCTTCTCCACATTCACGATGCGCTGTAGCTGGTACTTTCTGTGGCAGAAAGGGTGGGCAGCTTGAGTAACTCCTTCCCCACTGTCGGGGGTAAGTAGGTAGAAAGCCTGTGAGGTCAGATGTCAGGGGACCTGTTTTTTGTCCTAGTGTTGCCATTAGCTAAGATGTAAGGGCACATGGCTGGCTCAGTCAGTAGAGCGCGTGACTTTTGATCTCAGGGTTGTGAGTTCAAGACCCACGTTGGGTACAGAGCTTATTTTTAAAAAAATAATAAATACGTAAATAAAAAAATAATAGAAAATAATTAATTAAGATGCTTCCACCAGATGTTTAATCTCTAGTGTTCACTGCCTCTATCTTTAAAAATGCACCCATTGGGGCACCTCGGTGGCTCAGTGGGTTAAAGCTTCTGCCTTCAGCTCAGGTCGTGATCCGGGGGTCCTGGGATCGAGCCTCTCATCGGGCTCTCTGCTCAGCCAGGAGCCTGCTCTCTCTCTGCCTGCCTCTCTGCCTGCTTGTGATCTCTGTCAAATTAAAAAAAAAAAATGCACCCATTGACCTGGGATGATTTCTAAAGTCTGTTATAGCTCTAAGATCCTAGATATATAAGGTGAATGTGTTTCCTTCAGAAACTGACCCTCATTAATAAACTACTCTGCTCACTCACAGTCCAGAACATACGATGGGTTATTAGAAAACTACTGACTGGTTAGCTCAGTATCATTAATCATTAGGGAAATGCAAATCAAAACCACCATGTGATACCATTTCATACCCATCAGGATGGCTATTTTCAAGAAAGAAAAACAACAAGCACTGACATGAGAAATTGACACAGCTGTTGGGAAGGCAGAACCACGCAGCTGATTTGGAAAAGAGATCAGCAGTTTCTCAAAATGTTAAACACAGAGTTACCATATGACTCAGCAATTCTACTCCTAGGTATAACTCCAAGAGAACTAAAAACCTGTTCGTGCAAAAAAATTATACACAACTGTTCAGAGCAGCATTGTGTTCATAGCCCCAAAGTGGGAGCAACCCAGATGTCAACCAACAATATGAATATGGATTATTATGCAGCAGTACCAAGGAACGAAGCGCTCAACACCTTCTGCAACCTGCAGAAGCCTTGAAAAAGCTTTGCTAAGTGAAAGAAGCTAGAGACAAAAGGTCACATATTCCATTTACCTGAAATTTAACTCCATTTGCATGAAATGATTTTTACAGGTCAATCTATAGCGGGAGAAAGTCAGGTAGTGGTTGCTAGGGACCGAGAGAAGGGAGAAATGGAAGTAATGCTAACACGTGCAGGAGTCCTTTTGAAAAGTGATGAAAACATCTGGAATCAGATAGTGGTGACAGTTGCACAATATTATGAATAGGCCTAAAAACCACCAAATTGTACACTCTAAAACCGTACACTCTAATATGGGGTATTAAATGTTACATGAATTGTGTCTCAATTATAAGAATGTTGATTGGTTAAGCAAATGAATGCAAAAACAAGGAAGTCAGGCCCTGCTTTCTGCTCTCACACTCGCTTCTGGCCCATACCTAGGGTCTTACTCTCTTAGATTCAGTTTTGTCTGTTGTATCGCTTTGCTACTAGCTCCTTTACCAAGAAAGGGGACCCTATCTTCCCAGTGCTCAACACATGTCCTAGGCCAGGTACTAAGGGATGTCAGGACCTTGCCTGAGGTGGGACATTCTCAGGAACAGGGGGTCCCAGGTGTGTGATCATCCAGGGAGCCTGTAGCTGGGGAACAGGCGACCACCCCCAGGTTTCTGCCCCCCAGGCTAGCTGGCTGCCGTGCCCCAGCCCCAGTCCCAGAAAAGCCCTTTACCTTACCCCCGGCTCCTCTGGTTGAGCTTCTTCAGAAAGACCCGTGTGACCTCGAGAGCCTCCTGCTCCGGAAGCAGCAGGTTGCCAGACGTGTTACAGTTCAGATCGATCCAGTCGGTCCGCAGGGCTTGGAAGTCAAGGTTCCGAGCACTGAAGGTCTGGTCCCAGTTTACCACTGGGTCAAACATGGGCACGTATTCGAACACCTCACTCATATCCTCTTCCTCTTCCTCTTCTTCCCCCTCTTCTTCTCCCTCCACCTGTCCTTCCTGGCCTGCAGCAACCACGACATCTTCCTTGCCATGCCAACCCCTCCTAGGGGCTGGGGGCTCCATCCTGTCTCCCCTTCTCTGCTCTGCGATGTATGTCTCAACTTGATTCAGCCACTGGGACTGCCCTAGAGTTTTCCTGGGACTGTCACCAGTGGGCCTGGGCCCCTTGACTGGAGGCAGTTTCCCCGCCAGATGCCCCGGGGGCCACCTCTGAGAGTAAGATGGATCCTGGCTGGGCTCAGGGCTGGGTCTTTGCTCCCTCTTCTCTGGTTGCTGGACTAGGATATCGCTAGTCCTTGCAGGGAAGGGAGCTGTGGAGTTCTGCTTGGAAAAGGGTGCCAGTAGACCCTCCAGGGGCTGAGCCAGGAGTTTCCGCAGGCTCCGGAGGTGGTAGTCAGTGACATCCTGCCCAGGGGGAAAGGTAGGCACTTGTCTTCCCTCTGGCATCCTGGCATCCTGAACATTGGAGGCAAGGGTTTCTTCTGGCACTTCTCCATACTGGGATTCTTCTAGAAGGCTTTCCTCAAAGCCTGTTGTTAATAATAACAACCATTGCTCACATCAGAGTTCCCAGCCTTTCCCAAACAAGATATACAAGACAGCGGTTGATCCTATGAATGACACACCGAATGCCAGATGGGGATTGCACCTGGGCTCTGCCACTGGCTTACTGTGGGACCCTGGGCAAGTTACCCACCTCAAACAATCCCAGTTTCTTCCTCTACATAAAGGGACTAATCATCCATCTTCCATAGGGCTTTTGTGAAGATGGAGTGATATAAAATACCCAAAGGGCCTAGCAGGTGCCTGGCACACACGGGACCCAACAAATGGCCCCTGGCATGCCCTAATCCCTCCAGAAGGAAGGCCACAGGATGACAGTGTTTCTCTACAGCAGAACTTCCCCAGTGATATGCCAGCGAGAGCAATCCCTCCAGCAGTCCAAATAATCTCCTCTGGGGCTCTAACTCTCCTCCAGCTGACCGCAGCATGCTGTTAAAAACAGTATCACTTTCCACATGTGCGTGGGATGGAGAAGGAAGGAGTGCCACTCTCTACTCCTTTGGGTGTAGGGGAAGGGCTATGTGGGTCAGATTTTAAGCTCGTCAGGGGCAGGGCTGGCCTGGTCTGAACTTCCTCTAGAAACAGACCATGCTCATCCCTCCCCGCCTGACCTGGAAGCCTCAGCTGTCACACTGTACCTGGCTGCTCTGGCCCCTGCTTCTCTGGCTTGTCAATCTTGATGTACTCCTGAAAGCTGAACCTGAGAAGGAAGGGAGAGGCAGACTGGCACCCAGGGCCCCGCAGGCTGCCATGTGAGGCTCTGCAGGGAGCGCCAACAGAAGCATGGAGTCATGCCCCACACTGGAGGGCAAGAGTGTGTGTGCGCGTCTGTGAGCGTGTGGCATGCCTGGGAAGGGCCAAGACTCCTCAGGCTAGAAGGGCATTTGTGGCCCCTCTAGTCCAGGCAGCTCTCCCGGCTCCTGGAGAGCCCCTCTGTAAGGCCATTCTCTTGCTCACCTATCCTGGTAGTATGAGTTTTCCTGGTAGAAGCATTTATTATGGGTCTCCATGTGGCTCAGACGGGTATAGTCATTGGGATAAACGAAGGACAGATGCACCTGGAGGCAGAGAAAGCAGCAGGAATGAGAGGGTGGGATCTCAGTAAGAAATCAGCCACCAGGGTTAAGCCTGAGCTTCACCAGGACCACACTGGGCTCTGAGGGCCCTAACCCTGGTGAGGGGAGAAGGGCTGCTTCGAGATCCAGAAGAAAACATTTGTTCCACAGACCAGGATTCCCTTCTACTCTTCAGGGCTCCTCTCCTGGGCTCTCTGGACCAAATGCAACCCGACACAAGCTTCCCAGTGCACACGCCCCTCACCTCCCATCCTAGCTCCTTCTGCCCAGTTGCAGCCAGTACCATTCTCTCCTCCTCCTGCCATCTCACCCTCTCCTGCTGCTTCCAAACCTTTACTGCAGCGTCCCACGGCCCCGGAACGGCCTCCTTCTGTTACCCACTGCTTCCTGCCCTCCTTACAGCTTCGGGCAATGCCACCAACCAAATTCCCAGTTAGAGCCCACCCATTCTCTGGCCCAGAGGATGAGTCCCGGTCACCTCTTCCAAATCATTTCTAGATATGGATGTATAGTGTGCCTTCTGCCTCTGCAGTTTCCACCTGGGCTACAGGTTCTCTAGAACTAAGCTTCGCTCCATGTTCACCTCCCCCAGTTTAAGAACTGCTGGCTCATCGCCCGGTAGGACAGATGCAGGTAGGACGGGGTTGTGTGGCTCAAGCAGCCGAGAGCATAGGAAGCCTCAGGCCAAGCCACCTCCCATCATCCTCATCACCATGGCAGAGCTGGAGCTGGAGGCCCTCCTAAGGCCAAGCATTCATTCTTGCAATTTATAGGGCAGTTTATAGGGCGGTCCACTGGGCCATGGACAACTTGGAATGCAAGTTCACCCAGCCCATGGACCTGTGAGGCCATCCTGTCTGCTGCTATGTGGCCTGGGGAGGAGGAAGAGTCAGGGCCAGCACCTCTCCTTCTTAGCCCCAGGCCGCAAGCCCTCTTGACTGCCCCCACTGCCCAGCCTCAAGACTTACAAAGCGGAGTCCCTGGTAGCGCTGCAGGGGGAGCCCATCCACCAGGTAGCTGGGTTTGTAGGGACAATCGGGCAGGACGTGGCGGAGATGAGTCTTGGGGATCAGAGGCACTGAGGACAGTAATGGAAGAGGGATGAGGGTAGGGACAGAAATCTGGAACAGGTTGGCTTCAAGGCACAAAGCCTCTCGGCTGCGGGGGGATAGGGGGGCGGGGGCTGCAGGCCTCTGCTCTGAGCAGGCACTCTTTTGTAATTCACTCATGGCAGCCATAGGCAGAGTCCAAGTTCATCAGCTGAGGTTGCCAAACTAAGGCTGGCACCACTCTTCTGGGCCAGGTACGTTCAAGGAGCCTTGGAGGCCAAGGATTCGGACGCAGTCCCGGGTTCATGGTATGGGATTGCTGTACAGGGCTAGCCTCAGGAAAGGTTCAGAAACATCCAAGAGGCCACCGAGTCTCATCCTAGCGCAGGGTCAATAACTGAACTTCCTCCCAGTTGTTGTGAGGGTTGCAGGGGGGCTGGGGCGGTTTTCTCAGCTTTTAAAATGTAAACGCTCCCAAGAATTTATGACTCCAGCACCTTGGTGGGAACATACTTCTCTCATTGGATTAGAAGAGTTGGGATCCACTAGGAAACTATGATATATGTGATTGTGAAAGGACACGCAGGGGATTTCTGGGCTCTAGTTCTACTTCCTGTCCTGGGAGGTGGTTACACAATGTTTGCTATGTAATGATTTGTGTAACTGTAAAATTGTGCATATATTTTTTTGTACTTTTCTGTATGCATATTATATTTTATACTCCTAAGGGAAAACGAAGATTCTCTGACTTTGGGATACCGTGGTAGAAGTGACAAATCTGCAGAGTCTCCTCTACTAACACCCATGGGCCTGAGTGTGTGGTCCCCAGACCTGGCGAGAAGTGTGTGGTCAAGGTCTTACCTCGATAGAGGGTGTCCCGAGGGTCAGGCCGCAGCATGTCTGCAAGGGGCGGCTCCTCTCTGGGAAGAGAATCTCGGAAGCCTGCATGGCTGGCTGCTGTCTGAGGGATATGGCCCACGTCATCCATCCTTAGGACTGTCTCATCTGGGCTCAGGGAGGAAAGAACAGAGGCAGCTGTGAGTCCTGGAGTAAACCCAGAACCCAGACCACTGCCCGCCAGAGCCCAGGCTTCTGTATCCACACACCTGCCCCCCACCACTCCAGGGACAGTATGAGGTGTGTGTGATCCCTCTCCCCTCTAACCTGGCCCCCTCACAAGTTGGGGGTTCAGCTACTGATCTGCTTTAGACCCACTCTACCAGCCCCACAGCTACCACACACCAGAACTTTGTGTAAATTGGGAAAAGACACCACTTCCTCAAAAAATGTTACTGCTCTCTGCTGGAAATCTGTCACTGTAAGTCTGCTTCATTTGTCTCACAAACATGTATAGAGAACTTACTAAATAACCCGCCAGGCACTGTTCTAAGCATCTTCTAAATATCAAATCACTTCATCTCCATAAGCACCATACGCCTTAGGTACTTATTAAGTTTTCCTACTTTACAGAATAGGAATTTCGGCATGAGAACCTAAGTTATTTGTCAAAGATCACAAAGCTGATTGGGGGCAAAGCTGCATCTGGACTTGGCCAGTGTGGTCTCAGCCTCCAGGTTATGCCACGTCTCAGACAGACGAGCCGGCAAGGTGGACCACTGTAGGGCACTCCCTCGAATTCTCTGCAGCCCTGTTCCTCCTCAACGCCCCCCACCTGGACCCCCACACACACCCCTATGCCCCTGACCAGTATTCTCCCCTCCAAGTGGGACAGGCCTTCTCCATCTTCTAACCGCCCCGGGCACTGGCTCCTCCCTGCCGTCTGGATTCATGTCTTCAGCCCCAGGTGGAGCTATCCCTCTATACCCCGGGCCTGTTACCTCTGGCTCATCTTATTGGTTTCTTCCCTGAATTTTACTATGGGCCTCTTTCTTCTCATTTCTTTTTTTTTTTTTTTTTTTTTTTTTTTTTTTTTTTTTTTTTTTTTTTTTTTTTTTTTTTTTTAAAGATTTTATTTATTTATTTGTCAGAGAGAAACAGCGAGAAAGAGCGAGCACAGGCAGACAGAGTGGCAAGCAGAGGCAGAGGGAGAAGCAGGCTCCCTGCTGAGCAAGGAGCCCGATGTGGGACTCGATCCCAGGACGCTGGGATCATGACCTGAGCCGAAGGCAGCTGCTTAACCAACTG
>PISX010031234.1:0-17671 GCA_004024625.1 Mellivora capensis
TGCACTACTGGGTATTTACCCTAAAGATACAAACGTAGTGATCCAAAGGGGCACGTGCACCCGAATGTTTATAGCAGCAATGTCTACAATAGCCAAACTATGGAAAGAACCTAGATGTCCATCAACAGATGAATGGATAAAGAAGATGTGGTATATATACACAATGGAATACTATGCAGCCATCAAAAGAAATGAAATCGTGCCATTTGCAATGATGTGGATGGAACTAGAGGGTATCATGCTTAGTGAAATAAGTCAATCAGAGAAAGACAACTATCATATGATCTCACTGATATGAGGAAGTGGAGAGGCAACATGGGGGATTGGGGGGGTAGGAAAAGAAGAAAAGAAACAAGATGGGATCGGGAGGGAGACAAACCATAAGTGACTCTTAATCTCACAAAACAAACTGAGGGGTGCTGGGGGGAGGGGGGTCGGGAAAGGGGGGGTGGGGTAATGGACATTGGGGAGGGTATGTGCTATGGTTAGTGCTGTGAAGTGTGTAAACCTGGTGATTCACAGACATGTGTGTAAACCTGGCAACATGTACCCCTGGGGATAAAAATACATTATATTTTTATTAAAAAATTAAAAAATTTATTAAAAAAATTAGATAAAACATTGCCTTAATGGATCCCCCCCCCCAAAAAAAAGATTATTGCTTTCACCAGGTTTTGTGTTTAGCTTTAAACTTTAGGTCCAGAAAGGGAAACATGTAGCTGTATCACTCTTATGACTGTAAGAGAGCGAGCATCCTGGTTCTTCACTGGATATAAATATCTTCTTATAAGTACATCTTAAAGGGATTTCTCTGGGGTGCCTGACTGGCTCAGTCAGTAGAGTGTGCAACTTTTGATCTTGAGGTCGTGAGTGAGATCCATATTGGGCACAGACCTGACTTAAAAAAATGTTAAAAATCTATAAAAGGATTTCTCAGTTGGGTTTCCACATACAGGTCACTGAGTATTCTCCATAAAGTATTTATTTATTTAAGAAATTACAAAAATAGATGCTATATATTATTGTAATAAACTGAAAAAAGTCCCAGGGGAATAGAACAGAGAGCACAAATTCAGTTTGTCGTAAGTATTTCACCTGTGAAATCACGATTTCATTCACACTACTTCTCAAGAACAAAATTCTATTCCCCTAGCTCCTTTGGGTTTTTCAGTCCCACGATTTTCACTTTATTCTCATCGGAAAATACAATTCAGAGACTCCCTTACTTTTTTTCCCCTTCCCTATTGGCGTTGCTACCGTTTTTATTTTCTGCACCTGCCTTCCAATCTGGGGGTTTTATGCTTGTGAACTATTTGCAGGATACTTTTTAAAAATGGTGTAAAAATATAGGGTGCCTGACTGGCTCAGTTGGTTAAGCTTCTGACTCTTAATTTCAGCTCAGGTCATGATCTCAGGGTCATGAGATCCAGCCCCGAGTTGGGCTCTATGCTCAGCAGAGTCTGCCCGAGGGTCTCTCCCTCTGTCCCTCCCCCGACTTGTGCACTCTTTAAATAAATAAATAAATAAATAAATAAAACCTTAAAAATTTAAAATAGTATAAAAATATAAATCATGAGTACAAAATTGCCAGGTTTGCTTGCAGACATTGGAAGTGACCTGCACAAGGGAGGGAGCCTGCAGCTTAAACTTCATCAGCTTTAAGTCAGTCTCTGCTTATGCCTTTTCCTTGCTAGGTTAGCACTCTTAGGTTAGGTTAGGATTTATCATCCAACCACGTTCCTACGGAATTCAACTTCCATCTCCGCAGGACCCACCTCTAGGTAATGAAGCAAAGGCGTAACAAGTAATATGACCTTGTATGTTTCCAGCACAGAGGATTTATGATCAATAATCTGGTCTGAGATGTCAGTGCTAGCTGAGAATTTTCCATCTCCTTGGGACTTTCCTAGTCTTCATGAAGGCTATTTCAAGCATTCTCAGTAATCCTCAAATCTCTGATCCTCTGCATTTCCCATCAATCAGCAGAAAATCTTGCCTCTTTCTTTACAGGGAAGAAAAAGACTTTAAGAAATCTCAGTTTCAGGAAGCCTGGGTGGCTCAGTCGGTTAAGCAGCTGCCTTTGGCTCGGTCATGATCCCAGGGTCCTGGGATGGAGCCCCGCATCATGCTCCTTGCTCAGTGGGCAGCCTGCTTCTCCTTCTAGTACTTTCCATCCCCCTCGCTCGCTCTCTCTGACAAATAAGTAAATGAAATCTTTAAAAATAATAATAAATTAATTTAAAAATTTTTTTTAAAAAGACATCTCTCAGTTTCTTTTTATGACCTACTCACACGTTGCACAGGCGCCCATTCATTTTCCTTCTTGTTACAATAGTGAATTGAGATCACCATCTGTTCTTTGGATCACTTTCCCTTCTGTCTTTAGGATCTGCACTTTCAAACATCCCTTCCCTTCCCTGAATTCTCAACTTCTGGCTCTTTCCCATCTTCTCCACATGTGGACTTGTCTGTATTCTTCATTTCAAGACCAATTTCTTGACTCCTTGAAAGACTTACAGAACTTAACTCTAATTACTTTTGTCCAACTCCTTTCGTATGCTATTTCCAGCCTGCTTTTAGTTCTGATCACTGCACCAGACTAGGATTATTTAAGTGCTTTTGTCACTAAATGCAATGAACATGTGATTTGTATCTTAGTTACGTTTTTGGACTCTTTAGTTTAATATCACCACTTAGTGTCCCTTTGCCTTTTGCCTGGCATACCTTTCCTCTTATCCCTTTATCCACTCTACAGACATATCTTTTGTTGAACCAGGACCTAATTTAAGAGAAAAATAGGTGTATGTGTACATATTTTAATTTAAATTTATATTATTGAAATGTTTATATTACTAATGAGAAAAAAAACTAACAGAGTAAGCCTTCTTGATACATTATTTCTTACAGAAAAAGATGATGAAACTATGTTTGTAGTTAGTTCTAAGCTATAAGTTAAATTATTGTAAAAAAAGAAAAAGAGAAACCACAGATGCTGAGATAAGCAATCATGTCACTTTTTATGCTGAACTCGAGTCAAAGTGGTGTTTCAGAAAGGGTCTTGACACCAACTAAGGGAATTAATTTAGAAACAAGTGCTCTACTAATACCTAATACTTATGAAAAACAAAAATATTGAAAAATAATAATAAATAGAAAGCCATGTAAAACACACAATAATATCAATAATTTAAAAATTTTAAATGACTACCTGTATTCTATAAATTTCTGGCCTATTAAAGCTAATTTTAATCAAATATGTGAATTTATTTTTTGTAGCATAATATAACACAACATAAAATAGCATAACATGATATAAAACATAACACAATATAACATATAATTATCAGCTTTTAATTTTCTTTGTTTTTTAGAATACAAAAACAAGACTGTCAAATCAACATATCAGTTGATAAAAATTTAATTTTTACATCAATGTAAATTTAGAATGAAAATATCTCTAGTATAGTCAAAAACTCTAAAACTAGCATTTTGATATCTTAAAATTACAAAATTGGTTATTTTTGTCATTTTAATGATTAGAAATCTACAAAAACGAACTTTCAAATAAACACAGTACTGAAGACACTTCATTGCAATATCTATATGAAGTTTCTCAATGGGGAGCTAACACTTTTTGACTTTACCTCACTTTTATTCAAAGATTCACAGCTGGATTTTCTCTAAAGGAATTCTTAAATTCCTGTCTCTCAGAATTAAACAATACAGTAAATCCATATCTTGAAGTAAGTTACACTTGGCATATAAGACAGTGGTTTGGGAATGTGATTGACATAACCTGCTTTTGCTGCACATTTATATGAATTCATCTATGAATATGCTGTCTTGATTTATGGTATATAGCATGAAAATTATATAGTAATAGTGATCACCAAGACAGCATGGTACTGGCACAAAACAGACACATAGACCAGTGGAACAGAATAGAGAGCCCAGATATGGACCCACAACTCTATGGTCAAATAATCTTTGAAAAAGCAGGAAAAAATATACAGTGGAAAAAAGACAGTCTCTTCAATAAATGGTGCTGGGAAAATTGGACAGCTATATGTAGAAGAATGAAACTCGACCATTCTCTTACACCGTACACAAAGATAAACTCGAAATGGATAAAGGACCTCAACGTGTGACAGGAACCCATCAAAATCCTGGAGGAGAACATAGGCAGTAACCTCTTCAACTATCGGCCACAGCAACTTCTTTCAAGATATGTCCCCAAAAGCAAAGGAAACAAAAGTGAAAACAAACTTCTGGGACTTCATCAAGATCAAAAGCTTCTGCACAGCAAAGGAAACAGTCAACAAAACAAAGAGGCAACCCACGGAATGGGAGAAGATATTTGCAAATTAAAGTACAGACAAAGGGCTGATATCCAAGATCTATAAAGAGCTCCTCAAACTGAACACACACAAAACAGATAATCATGTAAAAAAAATGGGCAGAAGACATGAACCGACACTTCTCCAATGAAGACATACAAATAGCTCACAGACACATGAAAAAATCATCATCACTAGCCATCAGGGAGATTCAAATCAAAACCACATTGAGATACCACCTCACACCAGTTAGAATGGCCAAAATCAACAAGACAGTAAACAACAAGTGTTGGAGAGGATATGGAGAAAGGGGAACCCTCTTGCACTGTTGGTGGGAATGCAAGTTGGTGCAGTCACTTTGGAAAACAGTGTGGAGATTCCTTAAGAAAATAAAAATAGAGCTTCCCTATGACCCTGCAATTGCACTACTGGGTATTTATCCCAAAGATACAGATGTGGTGAAAAGAAGGGCCATCTGTACCCCAATGTTTATAGCAGCAATGGCCACAGTTGCCAAACTGTGGAAAGAACCAAGATGCCCTTCAAGAGAAGAATGAATAAGGAAGATGTGGCCCATATATACAATGGAATATTACGCCTCCACCAGAAAGGACGAATACCCAACTTTTGTAGCAACATGGACGGGACTGGAAGAGATTATGCTGAGTGAAATAAGTCAAGCAGAGAGAGTCAATTATCATATGGTCTCACTTACTTGTGGAGCATAAGGAACAATATGTAGGAGCTTGGGAGATGGAGAGGAGAAGGGAGTTGGGGGAAATCGGAGGGGGAGACAAACCATGAGAGACTGTGGGCTCTGAGAAACAAACTGAGGGTTTTGGAGGGGCGGGTGGGGGGTTGGGTAAGCCTGGTGGTGGGTATTAAGGAGGGCACGTGTTGCATGGAGTACGGGCATAAACAATGAATTTTGGAACACTGAAAAAAATAAAGTAAAATAAAATAGGAAAGAGGAAAATTTTTTTAAAAATTGAGTAAGAAAAAAATAAAATTTAAAAAATTTAAAAAAGAAAATTATATAGTAATAGTGAATAAAATTAGGATTTGAAATTGCTTTCTATCTTGATTATTTAAGATTTAATTATCCTAAACATTTTGTAATGTTATGACCAGGAGTGGGGACTATGGGTATTTATGTCATACCCAAAATTTTCCAAATTATTTCCAGTTGAAAATGTAAAGTGAACAATGGTTATGGACAACTTTGATCTCTGGGGTTAATTTTATTTTACTTTAATTTTTTTCTGGGGCTAATTTTAAAAATCATTATGAAGCTTATGAATATAGGTTCTGAATAGTATGTGTGAGATGAAAAGAAAACATTTTTTCATTTCAAACCAAGCTACTAAAATGCTTATTTTTAACAATGCGATCCAAAACTAGACCAAATATGACAGTCCTAATATTTTCTCCTTATCCCATTTTTCTTACACCTCTGTGACATTCGTCTAACAGTAATTCTTATTTCTTAAATCTTCTAATATTGATCATACTACTGAATGTAATTGTAAACTATATTGAATTATCAAGTTATATATTTCATCTTGTGAGATTCTTACAGACAACATAATCATGGTCTACCTTTTACCCAGGCTATGCAGTCCAGTGATGAAAGGCAGATGTCTTGTAGATAGATATGCTTAGATTTAATTTCCAACTCTCATATTGAGCCCTAGATTTGAAGTTTTTGCGTTATTCTTTTCATTTGTTAAAAAAGGATAAGTAGTTCTTACTTATATATATGTGGTTGAGGAATAAATGAGATAATTACGTAAAATGCTCAGTTCACTCACTGGCACATGGCTGGTGTTACAAGGGGTCTTGGGTTAATTTTGCTATCAATAAAGAATGTTATATGTCAATTACACCTCATACAAATAATAAATAAATAAATTTGATGATGTTGATTTTATTTTCCTAAAGTTATCATTAGCCATAATTTAACAATTACCAAAATGTGTAAATCTAATACGGGGGTAAATATTTTCTTGCTTGATGCATTTACTCTTAGACTCAAGCCACCTGTCACCATTGATTACGTCCGAGTTCACAACTCAGAATTATAAACTCAGTGATTATTTACTGCACGGCTGTTCTGTACCATACCAAGAACTGTGCTCATCTGTGGGAACAGAATGATGAAATAACTATACATCGCCTCTCCCACCAAACCCTCACAGGAGTGCAGTAATTTACGGTAAAAATTCAATCTTAAAGTTCACTCATTTATGCAGTGAGAAATTGAGGCATCCAAAGATTTAATAACTGATTTATTTTAAAAGTGTGATCTACTGATATTATTTATATTCATAGTTTTTTTATGACCATGACTTAAATATTAATAGCAACTTCCATATTTCAACTTTCACAGAACAGAACAAATTTGACTATGGTGGTGTCTAAAACTGATCACCTAAAGGAAATCAAGGTCTAAAAATGGTTTAATTATGTCCCTCAAATATTGACCAAGGTAAATCTGTCCCCATGGAATGTTAGGAGAGCAGTGAGTGGTCACAAGGGTCCCTGGTGTTCTGGGAATCCATAATCTCACCTGCTCGTTGAGAGAGGACATAAATCATTTGCAGCAATCCCTTAACTATCAAAAAGTTATTTCTGTGGTTTACATATGAGATAGAATTCTAGACTCAAAAAATTTTGTGTTTTTATTTGCATGCTCCCAAATCTTGTCATGAAGAAATTAAATAACAAATTCAACAAAAGAAAGCAGTGTCTAATGATTTTGTCAAAAGTTGTAAAAGGCAAGAAAAATAAGCAGGACCCCTTTGATGACCTTTCCCATAAAGAGATGAGAGGACTCGGAGGAAGAAGGTTGGCTTTATTGGAGCATACGTTCTTTATCAAAAATAGACATTATTTCTACTAGTTTCCCCTCCCAGAGCCAGGAGAACCTGAAAAAAAAAAAAAGAATTACTCAAAGAGGTTTATGTGTGGGCAAGAAGGGAGAGACTGCTCTAACTGTTGACAGGAACGTCCGTTTACACAGGCTTGTGACCTTGATACAGTCCGACCAGAGACCAAGGAGTCCCGGAGAAGGTGGCGCGCTAGGATCAGGGTCTCCACGGCACAAGAGCTACCTCCAAGAGTCATCCCTCTGTGCCTACAGTACCCGGACCTGGGAACCCAAATCACAGGTAATATTGGGGGATGTAGGCCAGTTTGGGAGAAGAAGCCCCCATATCCAGCTGTTAAGGCTTGGGTTCGAACCGGGAATCGCCAGATAAATGAGCCTCAGCAGAGCTCAGCCTGGCCGCCGAGGATCCCAGCCTCCGCCTCCGCCGGCCCTGCGGGCGTTCGCCTGGGCTGTGCCGACAACAAACCAGGCGGGCAGCCGCGGTGACCGAAGGGAAGGGGCCTGCAGCCTGCCCCGGCCCCGACTGAAGCCAAGGCGCATTTTCCCTTTCCCGTTGTTCTCTGGCTCCGGCCTTCCACGGGGCAGAGGCGCCAGGAGAGGCCAGAAGAGAGGCCAGCCCTCTCGCCCTCACTGCACCGGCGGGCACCGTCTCGCTCTCTTACTAGTAGAAGACATTTCATTAAACAAGATTTCCCTTTGAAAAGGACAGAACTAAAATCTAACTGAAAAGAGACTGTTTTTCTATAGAAAGTGACTATAGCATTTCAGAGTTGGATGCAATTATTAAAAAGCCAGGTATCTGGTTAAACAGCATATTTGGTAGCGGTTGCTGTAAAAACAAATGTTCCTATTTCCCTTAAAAGGAATTGAGATTCTTAATTAAAGTTGTTAAAGAAATAATGAACTGTCAAAGTCTCCATCTTGTGCTTTTTCCTTCTCTCGTGCTTACAGTGGCCTGATATACACCGGGTGGATACGTGTGTGCACTGGGGTAAGACGAAAGAAAGAGAAAACCTCCTTTTGGTTGGACCTGCTACAATCAAAAGATATGGAGAGAAAAAGGGCTCTTTGGTTTCTGTGTAGCCCAGAGTCCTTTCAAGCGGGAGAGCAGGTTTATGGAAAGCGCATTTCTGGGCCACCGGGCCTGCCCTCTTCCCGGGACTTGGAGCGAGTTGGCTTACGTTTTTAATGGGGTAGGAAACCAGCAGGAAGCCTAATTCCTGGCACAATGCAATTCCTAAGATGCTATTTTGACGACTAACGTCCTATATCCAAAATATACTTGTATGTGTTACTTCGCCTTTCCGTAGTTAGAACGAGGTCATTTCGGAAAATCACCAGCAATTCTGTGCAATTACCTGAGACCTGTATTATTTTTTCGTTCATGTTAGATTTAAATTTCTTCTCTGATGTAATTTAAGTCTCTTCTGTGCCTAGAAGTTCTCTTCAGTTTGTGCCTGGATTGACCTTCTCTGGACCAAATACCAGATCAGCCTCAAAGCAAGGGAACTGCTGGCAGGACCGCCGCGTCCCGGCGCGAGCATCTACTTGGACTTGAAAACAGGACGCGATGCAGCGGCCATGGGTAGCTTGACCGCGTGCAGAGTCTGGGGAGAGGAGACCCGCCTGCACGGCGGAACCCCGCGCACTGGAGACCGGGGGCTCTTTATCCGAACCGCAGCAACTGGCGAGAAATAGACACTCTTGGAAACCACAACGATCAACTTTTAATTTCACAGCTTTTAATTATTTGGAGTCACTAACGTCCGTCACTAACTAAGAAAACATACGCTCCTTTTCCTGGGGTCGCTCGATCACGAGTGACTCTAAGACCAAAGCCAAAAGAATGAGTCTCCCGCACTGTATGGACCCGGTCTCCGTGCGCTAACGCGCCCTCGGGGAGGCCCGCGGCCAGCCTGAGGCTGTGGTCTTGGAGCGTCCGGCGGGGTCCGCAGAACCGCTTCTCCTCCCTTGTTCGAGCGGCGCCGGCTCCCCCAGAGGCGACTGGAGGCCACTAGAGGCGACTAGAGGCGTCGTGCCTCAACGGGACGGGAGAGGCTGTGGGGCCAGCAGTTCTCAGTGTGTAGGATTTTCCTTTCCCCTTTCTCAAACTAAAACCTTAAATGGCACGTGCCATAAAGGCACATATGTACCATAATACAAATAACAGCACGTTATAAGAATAATGGACACACACGTTCCCCTTTTCCCGTCACCTCCAGGTTGACCCACACTCTTCCTAGAAATGACCAGTGTGGTCAGCTCACGGCTCTGCGTTCCTGTCATCGTTTCGGTCACTTCCATTTTAACATCCCTAAAGCCTTCGTTCTCTTAAGACCGTCGGGCAACTTACTTGACCAGCCCCTGCGGTCACTGGTGTTTCTGGTTCCCACCAACACCCCCGTCCCCCTAAAATGCCACAGGAACAGGCCGCTGACATGTAGAACCGGTTTGGACGTCAGTTTTGCCCTTCCCTAGGTATGGCCCTTGGCACAATTATTCGGTCTTTTGGCACCTCCGTTTTCTTACTTGCAAGCACAGGGCACATCCTACTGATCACATCGTGCGGGGACCCGAGTGCGGTGACGCCCGCGGGACACCTCAGCTTGACCCCAGTGTGCGCACAGCTGCGCACACACGCACCCCACACCCGGGATTTCTGTTTTTGACTTTCTAAAAGTGATGAAAACACACATTCTAGGGAGAACAAAGGGTGATATAATAGCAACGATTTTGGAGAACTACGAGCTCAAATCGTCACATGAACCGATCCTTTTGGACCCGTCGTTTTGCAAACGGACTTCCCGACCTTAGCGCTGATGCACCTGCGCCGGGAGCGCTGGAGGCTGATACTTGTGTGCTCCTGGCCAGCCTCTGGCTGTACTAACTTCCGTTCAAAACGTGTGAAGAGACAAGTTTGAAGGAAAAAGGGCAAAGGCAATTTCCGAACTTAAGCTCAATGGTGGGACAAAGCAGAAACGCTGGTCGGAGAAGACGCATAGAGTCATCGGAGGGACACTGGTAGAGCTTATTTCACTCATTTTGAAAACAGAGATTATTTTTGTAAATGGACCTGTTATATATGTTATATACAAATCTAATTTTAATATATATAATTCTTATTTTATATGGAATAATGGAAATTAAATGAAATGCTTGAGATCTTTTCAGATTCCTGGTAACATATTCATATTCAAAAACACTTTGGTAACAGATGTGAGCAACTCAAATATCTTTTCAAAGATGATTTCTTCTTTAGGATAGTTATAAAAGAATCACGTTGGTAAAGAAAAATATTTTTATGTCTGAGTAGGTTAATCTGAATGCAGTTATTATTAAGTGACAGATTCCTTAACGCATGTATTTTAGGGCTATTACATGTTTTAAGTAAATCTTAGGAATGAGACGTTGCTTAAAATCTTGAGGTAAACAAGTATTGTTTGCACAGAAGTCGATCACTGTTATGCAGATGTTATCCCTTCCCATGGCACAAAAATCACACCTTTTTAAGCAGAAACTGGACTCCATTTGCAGGAAGTTACAAGGACCCACCCTTGCCTCGATGAGGAGAGGACGGGCGGGTTTGCGGCCGGTACCTGGGGGCACTTTGCGCACCCTTGGATGCAGGTCAGGCCGCACCTCGCCTGCTTCTGCTCTGGCGCCCGCGTCCACTCCCTCCCTGGGACCTCGCTCCGACCCGCGCTTCCTCCCCTCCCCGCACTTTCCCTTGAGGTTTCCTGCCTCTTGCCCAGGGAGCTGAGCCTTTTGTGTGATGACCCCGCAGCAGCCGACTGCGTGCGGGCTCGAGGCAAAGCGGGAGAGGAAAAAGGCAGGAGCATCCTTAGAAAAGGCTTCCCACTTATGTTTCAAAAGTTCAAACACCTCTTGGTATCTTCCTTTTCTTTTTTAAAGATTTTATTCATTTGAGAGAGAGAGAGAGAGAGAGAGAGGGAGAGAGAGAGAGCACAAGAGGGAGAGGGGGAAGCAGACTCCCCGCCGAGCAGGGAGCCCCACGCAGGGCTCGGTCCAGGATTCTGGGGTCACGACCTGAGCCGAAGGCAGCCCCTTAACGACGGAGCCCCCCAGACAGCCCAGTCCAGGACTGCATCAAGCAAACTGGGACATATGTCCACCCTGATTTCTGTTTACACTCAATCAGCCAACATGCAGGGCACCGTGAGTTTCAGGTGTGGGGTCATCACCGCATCACGTGTACACCCAAATACTAGTTTACATGCGCTTCTAAAACCATTCAGTTGAAACAAATGAAGGATTAACCATCAGACTCAAAGGGACTGTTGTGATTAATGGTGAAATAATTTTGTGATAACATCAGTTTGCCTTACTAGAAAATAAATCATCAGAGTTATTCCTTTTCCTACAAAAGAGAGCAGTACTTCTCATTATTAATGTTAATGATGCACAAGGCATCTGAGTAAATTTAACGTCTTAGGGAAATAGTCAATGATGTTGGAGCACTAAGAAAGAGATTATGAGGTATTCCTTGATTTTGATTTAAGTATGATTAAGCCAAACGTAATTTTCTACAGATTATTCTTTTAAAGTCAAATCTGTGGAGCTACTTTACTAATTTTTGTTAGTTCTTGAATTATATTACAAATTCCATGTTTTAACACGTTACCACATTTTTTTGATGTATTCATATTGAGGCCAGAATATTCTACTCAACTGTGGGAAAAATAGAAAAGTGTTTTATAATACATACAGCACAAAAACTGCATTTGTAGTTGATATATATAGTAAAATATAATTACTTTTTAAAATAATTTTCAAAAGTAGGTGAATTTTATGATTACTTAGTCTGTTTTTGTTGATTAACTTTTCTTTCCTTTAAATTTTGTTTTTTAAATGTTTAATGATTAGTCTAGTCATTTTGTGACCCAACAGTGCATATGTAAAAGTAATTTTTGTTGATTTTTGAGAAGCTCATTGCCATTGACTGAGTCTCTCCAAAATCCCATCTGCTTGTTGGGTGATGGTACCAGCAGACCATACACAGTCTTGGAACTAACCTTAACTTTCCCATATCTCTCACTCAAGACCCTGCTGGTCATTTATTCACCATGTAATTTTATGTTATTATATTAATTATGTTATATTAGTATTATATCCACAGTGCTCTGCATTCTCAAACAATCTCTTAACTCTGAAATCACTACCAAATTCTTTTCTTTTTTTTAAAATATTTTATTTATTTATTTGACAGAGATCACAAGTAGGCAGAGAGGCAGGCAGAGAGAGAGGGGGAAGCAGGCTCCCTGCTGAGCAGAGAGCCCGATGCGGGGCTCGATCCCAGGACCCTGAGATCATGACCTGAGGCAAAGGCAGAGGCTTTAACCCACTGAGCCACCCAGGCGCCCCCCAAATTCTTTCCTTAATACTCCAACACCACTGTTTAATGACCCACAAGTTCCTTCATGTTTTCAACTTACACCTGTTTCATCTCTCACTTTCCATGTAACTCAGAACCTGGAAATGTGGTTGAGGTGGCTGTGGTCTTCTAGCTCCTCAGAATTCTTTCTAGATGGTTGTTCTTCCTGTTTTTGAGGAAAAAGCTCTTGCTCTTTCCGGCTAAGATCATCCTCATTACTCTCCCCAGTTCTCATTACTAAAGTCTACACACCTCTCAATTAAGTCTGGTGGTTGCAAATAGTATCATATTTTGGATGAAAAATGTATGTTCCCATGCATTTTTGTATGTATTGGCCTAATGAAGTACTTTTTAATGTATGTAGTGGCTATGTGTTGAAATTATTTTGTGTCTGTGTATGTCACCCATTTTTAGTGGAGTGTTTGACTTTTTATCATTAATTGTGGATGCTCTTGTTGTCTCAAGATTACCATTTTTTTCCTTAAACATATGCATTACATGCATTTTCTCCCATCTATGGTTTGCTTATTCATTTTCTTTTTCTTTTTTTTTAATTAAAGATTTTATCTATTTATTTGACAGACAGAGAGCACAAGTAGGCAGAGAAGTAGAAAGTGAGAGAGGGGGAAGCAGGCTCCCTGCTGAGCAGAGAGCCCAATGCGGGGCTTGATCCCAGGACCCGGGGATCATGACCTGAGCCGAAGGCAGAGGCTTTAACCCACTGAGCCACCCAGGTGCCCTGCTTATTCATTTTCTTAATTTTTTTTTTTTTTTTTTGAGGATCAGATTCTAATCTTGGTTAAGTCTAATGCATTTTTTCCCCTTTATGGTTATTACTTTCTGGGACCTGAACTGTGAAAATAAACTATTATGAATTCTCCTAATAGCTTTATATTTTAAATAGTGATATACCCTTCCTAATTTACTTTTTGTGTATTGCATAAGATGTGGATCAAGATTCCTTTTTTTTTTCCCCTACGTGGATGTCTATCCTAATTTGTTGAATGGAATTTTGTTTTTCCATCGAAATATTTTGGCACTTGGTTGACAATCAAATAACCACATGGTCCTCTTTCTGGTTTCCTGTTCTGTCTCATTCATCTATCTTTGGATCATTACATCATAGCACATTGTTTTGATTACTGTAGTTTTGTATTAAGTCTCAGAGTTAAGTAGTATAAATCGTTCAACTTTGTCCTACCTCTTTCAGGTCGATTTGGATATTCTAGATCCTTTGTATTTACACATAAATTCTAAAATCAGCTTCTCAAATTAAAAAAACAAAGCGTATTGGGTCTTTGGGGTTAGAGTAAACCTACAGACCAATTTGTACAGAGTAGTCATTTTAAAAATAATTACTCTTCTAAAACATAAATGAGGTATATCTTTTCATTTATTTTGATATGCTTGAGTTGTTCCCATTTTACTTCTTGATTGGTCTACCAGATAGCTTATCAATTTTGTTGATCTTTTCATAGAACCAAATATTTGTTTGATTATCTTTATCTGTTGCATTTTCCTTTATATCTGATCTGACCTTCATTTTTCCTTCTTACTACTTTTTCCAGCTTCTTTTGGTGGCCAAAGATTTTAGACCTTTGTACTTTTCTAATTTTTTCCTTAATTTTTCTACTTGTACTTTTCTACATTTTCCTCTAAATATTATTTGAACTATATCCAACAACTTTTGCTATGTTGTCTTTATTATCATTTGTTATAAATATTTTGTAATTTTTCCTGAGATTTCTTCTTTAATATATGCATTATTTAGAAATGTATAGTTTAACTTCTAAATATTGGGGGATCTACCAATATTTTGTTATTTTTTCTACTTTAATCTGAATGTGGTCTTACAGTGTATGATTTCAACCAACTGACGTTTCTTGAAACTTGTTTTATAGCTTAACATGTGTCTATATGGTGACCATATGGTTTCCAAAGGGAAAGAATGTGTACTCTTCTATTGCAATGCTTACTGCTCTGTAAGTGTAAAATCAAGGTGATTGATGATGTTGTTCATATTATCTGTTCCTTTATTTTTAGTATAACTGATCTATCAATTGCTGAAACAGTTATCTAAAATCTCCAACTATGATTGTGAACCTGTTTTTTTTTTATCCTTTTAATTGTTTCTGTACGTATTTTGAACTCTGTCTTTAGGTATACATGTACTTATTCTTATGTCTTTTAAAGTATTATTCTATTATTATTATGAAATATCCCTCATCTTTTGTAATGCCCTGTGTTTAAAATTTATTGTATCTGATACTAAAATAGTCCCTCCATTCAGTGGAAGAAGAGTGTGATGTTCTGCACAATGTCAAAGTGGTCATGTCTTCTGTGCGCTACATTGCGACAGCAGCAGACTTAAGTTGTCTTGGGGATGCTTAATGTGCGCTTCTGTCCTTCCTAGGGAAATGTAGCCGCTTTGATGAATGTACTCTTCACATTGACAGCTGAATACTGTTTCAGGACTGTGTTTCTCTCTCTCTTTTCAAGATTTATTTATTTGAGAAAGAGACAGAAAGAGAGACAGAGCATGAGCACCAGTGGGGAGGGACAGAGGCGGAAGCAGAGAGAGAATCCACAAGGAGACTAGACTCCTGACTGTGGAGCCCAACACCAACTTGATGCCCGGGACCCTGAGATCATGACCGGAGCCGAAACCGAAAGCTGGCCACTTAACCAGCTGAGCCACCCGGGCGCCCCGTGTTGATCTCTTTTATTAGATACCACGACTGGCTCGGCAGTTGAGCTTGGGGCTACAACTAAGTTAAATTACAGAAAACCATCATTATTCGTCATGATCCATGTGGATGTTGTAAAGGTCAACGCAATCAAATGGGGGGGTATGTTGGTAGATAGACTTACCCTCGCATCCATTATGACTTTGAGGGTGGCACTAGTTTATCCCATTCCTTCTGGGATACAGTATTGTTTCATTTTAATGATGTGGGTCTCTGGAGAGGTAGAGCCATTTTAAGCACTTTAGCTTGGCCTCTACTACCTTAACAGCTTTTATTATTTAAGTCAGAGAATTCGGCACGAAGAACGTTTGGTGCCAGCTACTATATTGTATGAATTCAGGGACCAGAGAAATGAGAACTGGGAAAATGTGAAGGCTTCTTGCATTTTAGTGTGAGATGATCTTGGGTCAGGAGATCATTTATCAACTGGCTTCTATTACTCCCACTCGAACAGCATTCTAGGGTAACATTCTGGATTCCCTGTTTCTAGGGTCATCTTGGGCTCTATAGCCAATAAGCCATCAAAAGTATGGATGTTCTCCTCTCCTCAGTAGAAGGAAAATGGTCATGGATCTCTTTGGGGAAAGACTAGGGGGAAGCTTATTTTATAATATATAGAATATATTATTTTATATTCTAATAGAGGTATTGCTGTGTCCTTCCTCAGGGGGACCCAGCATTCTTGTCAATCAATGGATATTGAATCTGGGCAGTGATATTCAATCTGGAACTTGGATCAAAGAAGAACTGTAACTTTCCATTTCAGTGAGTGACATCAGCCTTCTCCTTGCCAATACACTTTTTTCTTGTTCCGCACGTTACATAACAGCCTATCAGCTGCGCGGGAACAGCCTGCTCTCTCAGTCATCCCACAGACCCCGAGAGTCAGGCACCCCCACTGCTACTCTGCACTTGGTGCCCATTCCAGTAACTACGTCTAACTCGCCTTCGATGGTTAAGCGCTGCCTCCTGGCCTCTGACATTCCGGAACTCTGTGAAAGCGACGCCGAGTTCTACCTGCTTCCAGCACGTGCACAGGAGTCTGCCACTGAGCTTCATGAAGACCCTGTGCCTGTCCTCTGCCCCCCCCCGCCCAGCACCAGGGCATTCTGAACTGACTTCAAAGGGAACATCCTGCAGCTGCTCCTGAAGAGAGAAGACAGCGAGGTGATGGCTTTTCTGGTTTTCCATAATAAATCCATTTTAACTTTTCACCTCTTTGGGCTTCTGGCTTCCTCAATATCCTAGCAAGGCAGGTCTTGAACACTCACCGTGTCTACTCTGGGCCATCGCTGTGTGCAGACTGTGAGAGTATTAACCCGGCATCGTACCGTGATCCGTTCTCGGTGTCCCTGCCGCCTTCCTGAAGAGTGAGTCAAGAATGAATATTCTCAAGTTTTTAAATTATTTTTTAAATTCCAGTCTTCCTCTCCTCTCCAGTCGAACGCATTTCTTCTAGCTCTCGCCCGTGCATGGTAGCTAGAGCCTGCGGTTCCTCTGCAGAGTTTGCTGTTAACGGGCGGACTTGGCCACACACCCTTCTGTTCAGATTGTTTGGTGATGCCTGAACAGCCTCTGGGGTGAAGAGACCAAAATTGAGGAGGACAGGCGGCAATCTGTGAGAAACCTGCTTCCGGTGAGGTACCCACAGCGTTCCCAAACGAGGAAGACTACTTTCCGCGTGCAGGGGAAGAGGCTGCTTCGGACAGCGCAGCAGGTTTGGGGTTCCATGGAATTAGGTTCGAGTTTCTCAGAATTACCCACCTGAAGCCTCTACCCCAGGTTTCAAGGTCTTACTCTTCTCCTGTGAAGACATGGACTTGGAAACCGGAAACCCACTGAAGACAGAAACGCCTCATCCTGTGCGGCTCCCCTCCCTTCAGCCTAGATCTTCGCCTGATTTTCAGCAGAGTCTGACCTGGGACATAAGCGTCTCTCCAGGTGTCACTGTCGCTACAGAAGCTTTGTCTTCCACAGTGTTTCTTACGTTGATAGTGATTGATCTGCACCTGCCATTTCTTTTTAAATTTAAAGCAATTAAAAAGTTTTAACCACCATTGTCTCCATACTGTTTATATTTCTTTTTTTTTAAAGATCACATTTTTAAAAAAGACGTGGATGGAACTAGAGGATATCATGCTTAGTGAAATAAGTCAATCGGAGAAAGACAACTATCATATGATCTCCCTGATATGAGGAAGTGGAGATGCAACATGGGGGACTAGGGGGGCAGAAAAAGAAGAAAAGAAACAAGATGGGATTGGGAGGGAGACAAACCATAAGTGACTCTTAATCTCACAAAACG
>PISX010031235.1:0-17569 GCA_004024625.1 Mellivora capensis
GGGGGGGAAGCAGGCTCCCCGCTGAGCAGAGAGCCCGACGCGGGGCTCGATCCCAGGACCCTGGGATCATGACCTGAGCTGAAGGCAGAGGCTTTAACCAATGAGCCACCCAGGTACCCCAGGAGAGAGAGTCTTTTTTTTTTTTTTAATTTTTTTTTTTAATTTATTTATTTGTCAGAGAGAGAGGGAGAGAGAGAGAGAGTGAGCACAGGCAGACAGAGTGGCAGGCAGAGGCAGAGGGAGAATCAGGCTTCCTGCCGAGCAAGGAGCCCGATGTGGGACTCGATCCCAGGACGCTGGGATCATGACCCGAGCCGAAGGCAGCTGCTCAACCAACTGAGCCACCCAGGTGTCCCCAGGAGAGAGAGTCTTAAGCAGACTTTGCACTAAACACAGAGCCCAATCATGGAGCTTGATCCCACCACCCTGAGATCACCTTCTGAGCCAAAATCAAGAGTTGGAGGCTTAACCGACTGGGCCACCTAGGCCCCTCTACTTTGCCCATATTACTATTCAGTTTCCTAAGTAATTTTCAAATCATATTATGCCATATCTCCCATATCATACACACACACACACACACACACACACACACGACCTTCTTTATGCTACACTTTACATTTAACCCATTTAAACTAAATCTTGTTAGCTTTGGTCTAGCCCGCATTCTCTTTGCATTCTGATTCTGTTCTCCAACAATATATTCATTATCCCTCCCATTTTTACAAACGTTGAACATGACAACTCCCAGGTCAGAGGCTGGTGGAATGTACTAGAGACCTCTAATTTGGTATTAATCTATTATTAGTTAATGGGATTCTGGATAGTGCACACATTGCCTTTTCAGCTTGTAACAATCAGGAGCCTGGTTCAGTTGGAACCTGCAGCTGCAGGTCCCATTGTCAGACTTTAGAGAAGTGAAGTCAATCTGAGTTCCATGTCCCAGGCCAAAAGGAAAAATGCTGAGAGGCGCCTGGGTGGCTCAGTGGGTTAAGCCTCTGCCTTCCACTCAGGTCATGATCTCAGAGTCCTGGGATCGAGCCCCACATTGGGCTCTCTGCTCAGTGGGGAGCCTGCTTCCTCCCTCTCTCTATGGCTGCCTCTCTGCCTACTTGTGATCTCTCTTCTGTCAAATAAATAAATAAAATCTTAAAAACAAAATTTCATTCATTCGTCAGTTTTGTATCACTTTCGGCCAACCACAGCTCCAGCCTAACAGATCCTTTGCGGCTTCACTTTTTACCCAGTCCACCTGAAGCTCCAAGGACAATGATCTACCTCAAGACACTTGCCACACCCTCAATTACCTTTGTCTTTTGTTCTTTGGTCCCAATACCACTCCCCACTTCTAATGCTAATCTTTGTTTGTTTATTAAGAAATACTTATCAGGGGTGCCTGGGTGGCTCAGTGGGTTAAAGCCTCTGCCTTCCAGTCAAGTCCTGGTCCCAGGGTCCTCAGATCAAGCCCCCCCCCCCCCACTCGGGCTCTCTGCTCAGCAGGGAGCCTGCTTCCCCCTCTCTCTCTCTGCCTGCCTCTCTGCCTACTTGTGATCTCTGTCTGTCAAATAAATAAATAAAATCTTAAAAAAAAAAAAAAAAGAAAGAAAAGAAATACTTATCAACTGCCTACTGATCTGCCCAGAGAGTTGTTCTGGGTATTGGGGATAGAGGTGTGTTTTCTCTACTTCCAGTTCTAAGCTGCTGCTTTATGGATACCATTGATGGGAGTCAGAACTAGTACTTGCGTAATTTCCAGCCTTAATGTGGCAGTCTGCATGGGAAGCTAGATTCCCTGTGAATTTCCCAGAGCTGTTCTCCTCAAGCACCTCACTGTAGTCCAAGCCTCTGGCTTTTGTAGACCACCTTGCATTCTACCTGAAAAGGAGTGGGCGCCCCATCTTGCCTAGTTAAATAACAGGATCTCCTTATAGAGGCTTTAACTCTGCCCTCCCATCTGTCTCTTCTGGAATACCATGCCCTATCAATTGCCCCTTCTTGCTTCCTTTTTTTTTTTTTTTTTTTTTTAAGATTTATTTATTGGAGCACCTAGGTGCCTCAGTCAGTTAAGTGTCTGCCTTCAGCTCCTCGGAGTCCAGGATCAGGTACCATATCGGGCTCCCTGCTCAGCGGAGTATCAGCTTCTCCCTCTCCCCGTCCCTCTGCCTGTGCTCTGGCTCTCTCTCTTTCATTCTCAAATAAATAAAATATATATATTTTTAAAGATTTATTTGAGAGACAGTGTGTGTGTGAGGTGGGAGGAGGGGCAGAGGGCAAGGGAGAGAATCTCAAGCAGACTCCCCACTGAGCACAGAGCCCCACTCGGGGCTCAGCACAGGGCTCAATTTTATAACCCCGTGATCATGACCTGAACCAACATCAAGAGTCAGACACTTAACTGACTAAGCCACCCAGGTGCCCCCCTTCTTTCTTCTTTCTAATTTCTTTCATGCCAGAAGATCATTCTTTCTAACCTACAAATGTTTGAAACCCCATTCTTAAAAAATTCTTCCTTCTTTCTTCAACCCAAACACCCTCTGCTTGCTCATCACTCTAAAATTTCTTGGTAAAGAAATTTCAATTACTATTTACTCTTTAATCCAGTGAAATTCAGCTCTTGCCCTCATTATGTACAAAATCTATTCTCAAAACTACTTAATTGCTAAGTACAATGGACTATTTTCAGTCCTTACCTGAATTTTTTCCTCTCTTTTCAGGGAACTCCTTTCTTTCTACTTTCATACAGTCAATAAATATTTATTGATCACTTTCTGTGTGCCAGAAAATAGCAGTGGCAAGATGGATCTACCCTCTGCTCTCATGGAACTTTGTAGTGAGGGAGGCAGGAGGGTGTGAGGGCATCAACATTCAACAACGAATCTAGCAGTATAACAGACCAGTTACCCTGACAACTATTCCACAACAAAACACCAGCTCAAATATAAAAAGCAAAAGCATGAGTCCGAAAACATAAGGCTGAAATTGGTGAATATTCTAGAGACATCTGCTAACCCCCAGAGACAGAACTTCCATCTTAATGATTTCTCAAGGGATAGCAGACAAAGCCTAGGGCTTGTGCAAAAAGAGCAACTGGATTGGAATGCCTCAAAACAAGGCTAGGATTCCTGCAGACTCCACTCTCAGTGGAAGGGCAAACTAGAAAATATCCACCCTGAGATGAGAGATGGAAAATAAATGTCCTTATCTCAGTCTTGGCTCAAAATGAGAGGAAAAAGATCTCCCCTTAGAATTTACAAGTTAAGTTAGTCCTCTCATGGGTTTATAGCCTAAATTCATATTACCTGAATAAGCAGAAATACTTAAGCTGAAATTTTATTTTAAACTCATTTGCAAGTTGGTAGTATCCCTAGGCACCTGAAAGAAACAAACAGGGATGCCTGGATGGCTTAGTCAGTTAAGTGTCCAACTCTTGATCTCAGCTCAGGTCTTTTTTTCTTTTAAGATTTTATTTATTTATTTGACAGAGACATAGTGAGAAAGGGAACACAAGTAGGGGAAATGGGAGAGGGAGAAGCAGGCTTCCCACCAAACACGAAGCCCAGTGTGGGGTTTGATCCCAGGACCCTGAGATCATGACCTGAGCGGAAGCAGACACTTAACCAAATGAATCACCCAGGCGTCCCTCAGCTCAGGTCTTGATCTCAGGGTCATGAGGTCAAGCTCTACCCTGGGCTCCATGGGCTCCATGCTGGGTGTGGAGCCTACTTAAAAAAAGGAAAGAAAAGAAAAGAAACACAAATCCTCTCTGAAGAAAGGCACCTTCAATCCAGACCTCAAAAATTCCCTAAACTTCTTCAAATATGAGTTCACAAATACAAATCCCAAAACACAAGGCAACAGGAAATAAGGCACCATGGATGAGAATGAGTAGAATTTATAAATAACAGAACTAAGCCCACAGAGACTTTGGTTACTGGAATCATAATACAGCATATAAATAAGTATGTTCAATAAATTAAAAGGAGGGGCACCTGGGTGGCTCAGTGGGTTGAGCCTCTGCCTTCGGCTTGGGTTATGGTCTCAGGGTCCTGGGATCGAGTCCCGCATCGGGCTCTCTGCTCAGCAGAGAGACTGCTTCCTCCTCTCTCTCTGCCTGCCTCTCTACCTACTTGTGATCTCTGTCTGTCAAATAAATAAAAAATATTTAAAAATAAATAAATGAATTTAGGGCTGCCTGGGTGGCTCAGTTGTTAAGCATCTGCCTTCAGCTCAGGTCATGATCTCAGGGTCCTGGGATCGAGCCCCACATCGGGCTCCCTGCTTGGCGAGAAGCCTGTTTCTCCCTCTCCCACTCTCCCAGCTTGTGTTCCCTCTCTCACTGTCTCTGTCTCTGTCAAATAAATAAATAAATCTTTAAAAAATAAATTAATTAATTAATTTAAAGGAAATGTAAGTATGACTGAAGGATAAAAGACTATAAAAATGATAAGAGATTTTAAAAGGTACAATTAAGATCTAGAAATTTGGGGGGCGCCTGGGTGGCTCAGTGGGTTAAAGCCTCTGCCTTCAGCTCAGGTCATGATCCCAGGGTCCTGGGATCGAGCCCCACATAGGGCTCTCTGCTCAGTGGGAAGCCTGCTTCCCCCTCTCTCTCTGCCTGCCTCTCTGCCTACTTGTGATCTCTCTCCCTCTGTCAAATAAATAAATAAAATCTTTTTAAAAATCTAGAAATCTAATATATAATAATTAAAACAATTTAGAATTATTAAAACACAAAATTATTCTAGATGCTGTGGAGGAAAATTAAGAATGCTATAATATATAATAAAGTAAATTGTTTTTCCCCAAATGCATGTGTTGAAGTCCTAATCCCCAGTAGCTCAGAATTTGATTATATTTGGAAATAGGCTCTTTACAGAGGTAATTAAGGTTAAATGAGATGGGGGAGCTTTCATCCAATGTAACTGGTGTCCTTACCAAGGGAGTCGGGACACAGGTGTGCACAGAGTAAAGAGCATGTGAAGACAGAAGACAGCTACATGTGACAAGGACTGACACCTCAGAAATAACAGCCCTGACAATACCTTGATCTCAGATCCTAACATCCAGAACTGTGAGAAAATAAACTTCTGTTGATTAAGCCCAGAGCATTTTATGTTATGGCAGCCCTAAAAAACTATTATCTCTGATTCTTCTTTGATGCGATCTCTTTTCCTGTCCACCCCTTAAGTTTTGGTATTCCTCAGAGTTCTGTATGGTTCTTCTCTTTCTCTATATAGTTTCTATGTAGGAGAAAGGACTCTAAAATTAGTTCTTTTCTTTTTTTTTTTTTAAGATTTTATTTATTTATTTGACAGAGAGAAACAGAGCGAGAAAGGGAATACAAATAGGGGGAGAGGGAGAACAGGCTTCCCACCCAGCAGAGATCCTGACACGGGGCTCACTCCCAGGACCCAGGGATCAGGGCACCACACAGGTGCCCTAAATTCAGTTCTGCATTCAAATGCTAGCCACCACTTAAAAGTTGACTGTAGAGGGACACCTGAGTGGCTCGCTTGGGGGAGTGTCTGACTCTTGGTTACCACTTGGATCATGATCTAAGAGTCCTGGGGTTGAACCCCAAGAGGGGCTTTTAGGCTCAGCAGGGAGTCTGGGTGAGGATTCTCTCTCCTCCCTTGCCTCCTGCCCCACTCGTGCACACTTGCTTGCGAGAGCTCTCTCAAATAAATAAATAAATCTTTAAAAAAAAAAAAAGTGACTGTAGGAGTGCCTGGCTGGCTCAGTCAGAGGAGCTCGTCATACTTGATCCCAGGGTTGTGAGTTCAAGCCCCACACTGGTGGTAGAGATTACTTTAAAAAAAATAAAATCTTGGGGCTCCTAGGTGGCTCAGTTGTTAGGCGTCTGACTTCTTTTTTTTTTTTTTCCAAAAATTTTATTTATTTATTTCACAGACAGAGATCACAAGCATGCAGAGAGGCAGGCAGAGAGAGAGGAGGAAGCAGGCTCCCCACTGAGCAGAGAGCCCGATGCGGGGCTCGATCTCAGGACCCTGAGATCACGACCCAAGCCAAAGGCAGAGACTTTAATCCACTGAGCCATCTAGGTGCTCCAGGCGTCGGACTTCTGCTTAGGTCATGGTCCTGGGGTCCTGGGATCAAGCCCTGCATCAGGCTCCCTGCTCAGCAGAAGGCCTGCATCTCCCTCTACCACTACCCCTGCTTGTGTTCCCTCTCTCAGTCAAATAAATAAAATCTTAAAAAAATAATTAAAATCTTAAAAAAATAAAAATAATAATAAAAGTTGACTGTAGATAAGTTTCTGAATCTATGTTTAATTTTCTTCTTCTGTAAAAGTGGGTATAATTAATATTTATCTCACAGAGTTGTTGGGAGGAAGATGATGATGATGACGGTACCATTTGTTCAGTACTTATTATGTATAAAGGACTGGGATAATAATTGTTTTACCCTCTTTATTCACTTAATCTTCATAATAACCCAGCAAGGTAGCTATTTTACTCATCTTATAGATAACAGAAACAGGCCAGAAGGTTAAATTACTTGACCAGAATCACTCAACTACTAAGGGACAGAAGCAGATTAAATTCAGTCTCTCTGGTATCAAAGCCTATGCTCTGTGAAGATAGCTAAAAAAATTTTTTTAAAGAATTTATTTATTTGACAGAGAGAGATCACAGTAGACAGAGAGGCAGGCAGAGAGAGAGAGGGAAGCAGGCTCCCTGCTGAGCAGAGAGCCCGATGCAGGACTCGATCCCAGGACCCTGAGATCATGACCTGAGCCGAAGGCAGCGGCTTAACCCACTGAGCCACCCAGGCGCCCAAGATAGCTAAATTTTAAGTTAAAGTAGAAAGGAATTTCCATCCTTTCCAATGAATTTTCCATTTCATCAGAAGGAAAGAACCTCAGCCAAGACAGGCATATTGTCTGTGTGAATGATTAAGTGGTTAAAGTCCCAAAGTACAGTCCCAGTGTCTTCTCATGAAGTCCATGTGGCTGCCCACACCTCCATGCCCTCACATATGGTTTCCCTTTCAGAGAAAACTGGGGCCATCAATTACAAGTGCCCTACCCACACACATCTAGAGTTACAGCATACAGCAGACAATAAATATTATTTTTCTCCCATTTAACTGTCATCTATCTCTTAATAACTCCTGAAACAATATCTGTAGCCTTGACAATTTCTGGAGCCTCCGCCAGCCTCTTAGATGCCCAACCTACGATTCTCACCAGCACTTCAGGCTCAATACATACTGTCTTCCCCAAGAAATCTTGTTTTCCAAATATATACCTTTATCTTGTTAAAAGCTTACTAGTTACCCAGTCTTCCATTATAAAAATCTTAACAGTTATCCCAGATGCTTTCCTTTCTCTCATGTCACATCCAATCGAGTATCAGATCCTGCTGCTTCTACCTTGAGAAATGTTTCTCAAACCTAGGTCTCTTCCTCCTTTCCTGTTCTAGATACATTCATTCAAATCCTTGTCAAATCTAGCTCAGACAATAATGATAACCTCCTAGCTAGATTTCCAGGAACTAACCTCTCCCAGGTCTTGCCTACGGCTCTCAGATTATTCAGTCCTGTCATCCCCTGCTTGGAGAGCTATCAATGGCGTTTCACGGTCAATCTGGCGCCTGCCACTCCTCTGTGCTCCTTCCCACTGCATATTAACAGCTATGATTAAGGGACACCTGGGAGGCGTCTGCCTTCTGCTCCGGTCATGATCCGAGGGTCCTGGGATGGAGCTCCACATCAGGGCTCCCTGCTCAGCAGGAAGCCTGTTTCTCCCTCTCCCACTCCCCCTGCTTATATTCCCTCTCTCGATGTCTCTCTCTGTCAAATAAATAAATAAAATCTTTTTTTTTTAAGTTTGGTTTTCTTATCTGTTTATGCACTGAATGTTTTGATATGTTTTGACTGAAGTATTTGAGAAAATCTGTCCTCATATAGATAAGTAATTGGAAAAAGGAAGAGAAATTTTAATATCTTTTCAGATAATTGGGGGTATTATTCTTTGATAGTACACCAAAACACGACAAGTAGTAGTTACTTCAAGGTGAATTTTAATGTGGTATTTGAAACCATATCAGTGAACTTTCTGTATTCTATTAATTAAAACCCACTGGTGTATCTTGCAATTTTTAAAAAAGATTTTATTTATTTATTCGAGAGAAAGAGAGAGAGGGAATGAGTGCGGTGGAGGGACAGAGGAAGAGAGAGAAGCAGACTCCCCACTGAGCAGGGAGCCCAATGCGGGGCTCTATCCCAGGACCCTGAGATCATGACCTGAACTAGATGCTTAACCCACTGAGCCACCCAGGCGCCCCGTATCTTGCAATTTGAATGAATCTTTTATCCAAGCATGACTTTAAAACATCATGTATTAGGTCATGTGTAAAATACTGGTTCATTCAGTTATGCAAATATTAAAAATGTTGACACATTTCATTACCCAATTAAAAAAAATTGATTAAGGGACACTAGGGTGGCTCACTCAGAGGAGCACACAACTCTTTATCTAAAGGTGGTGAGTTCAAGCCCCATGCTGGGTGAAAGAAAGAGAGAGAGAGAGGGGGGAACTTGGGTGGCTCAGTGGGTTAAGCCTCTGCCTTCAGCTCAGGTCATGATCCCAGGGTCCTGGGATTGAGCCCCGCATCAGAGCTCTCTGCTCAGTAGAAGCCTGCTTCCCCCTGCTTCTCTGCCTACTTGTGATCTCTCTCTCTGTGTCAAATAAATAAATAAAATCTTAAAAAAAAAAAAAAAGAAAGAGAAAGAGAGGGAAAGTAAGGAATAAATTTAAAAACACATTTATTAAGAATCACAACCTATTCCATCAGCAAATCTTTAAGCACTGGGAAGCTGTCAAGCTCAATGTAGTAGGTGTAAGTTTTCCAAAATTAAAAGTTTTGCTTGAAATCTCAAATTTTAGGGGCGTCTGGGTGGCTCAGTGGGTTAAGCCTCTGCCTTAGGCTCAGGTCATGGTCTTTGGGTCCTGGGATCAAGCCCTGCATCGTGCTCTCTGCTTGGTGGGGAGCCTGCTTCCCTCTCTCTCTCTCTCTCTGCCTGCTTCCCTGCCTACCTGTGATCTGTGTCAAATAAATAAATAAAATCCTAAAAAAAAAAAAAAAGAAATCTCAAATTTTATCATCAGTACAAATGCTATTAGTTGTTTTCCTTAAAGTGACTGGCTCACTTTGTTTATTTTTGAGAAAATACCAATTCCCAGGAAGGAAGGAAATAATAAAGATCAGAGTAGAAATAAATATTTAAAAACAATAAAAAAAGATCGATGAAACTAAGTGCTAATTCTTTGAAGAGATAAACAAAATTGATAAACCTTTAGCCAGACTCATATAGAAAAAAAAAGAAAAGGCTCAAAAGAGAAGTTACAACCAATACCACAGAGACTACCACAAGAGACTAGTATGAACACCAACAAATTGGACAACCTAGAAGAAATGGCTAAATTCCTAGAAACATAGTTTTCCAAGACTGACTCAGGAACAAATAGAAAATCTGAACAGACCAATTACTAGTAAAGAAATTGAATATGTAATCAAAAAATTCCCAAGAAACAAAAGTCCAAGACCAGATGGCTTCACAGGTGCATTCTACCAAAAATTTAAAGAAGAGTTAATACCTATCCTTCTCAAACTATTATAAAAAATAAAAGAGGAAGAAATGTTTCCAAATGAACAGAATGGGGAACCCAGAAATAAACCTACACTTATATGGTCAATTAATCTACAGCAAAGGAAGGAAGAATATACAAGGGGGAAAAGATTCTTTTCAATAAATGATGTTGGGAAAACCAGACAGCTAAATCCAAAAGAATGAAATGGGACCACTTTCTTAAAACATACACACAAAAAAACTCCAAATGGATTAAATACCTAAATGTAGGAGTTTTTAAACATAAAACTCCTAAACAAATAGAGGCAGTAAATTCTTGGGACATTGGTCTAAGCAATATTTTTCTGGGTATCTTCCCCCAGACAAGAGAAACAAAAGTAAAAATGAAGTAAATGAAAGTAAAAAGCTTTTGCACGATGAAGGAAACCATCAACAAGATGATAATGCAACCTCCTGAGTGGGAGAAGATATTTGCAAATGCTATATCTGATAAGGAGTTAATATGTAAAATATATAAAGAACTCATATAACTCAATACCAAAAAAATCATAATCCAATTTAAAAATGGGCAAAGGACCTGGATACATTTTCCCAAAAAGACCTACAGATGGCCAACAGGCACATGAAAAGATAGTCAACATCACTAATCATTGGGGAAATGCAAATTAAAACCACAATAAGATACCACCTCACACCTGTTAGAAAGACTAATATCAAAAAGACAGGAAATCAATCTATTTCAACCATAAATACTAAAACAAACAAACAAAAAGACAGGAAATAACAAGTGTTGGCAAGGATGTGGAGAAAAGGGAACCCTTGCGCACTGCTGGTGGGAATGTAAATTGGTGCAGCCACTATGGAAAATAGTGTAGAAGTTCCTCAGAAAATTAAAAGCAGGAATGCCATACAATCCAGTAATTTCACTTCTGAGTATTTACCTGGAGAAAATACTAATTCAAAAAGCTACATGCACTGCTATGTTCATTGCAGCATTATTTACAATAGCTAAGATATAGAAACAACTTAAGTGTCCATCAATGGATGAATGGATAAAGAAATTGTGGTATATGTCCACAATGGAATATTACTCAACCATAAAGAATAATGCATCTTGTTATTTGGGACAACAGACATAGACCTAGAAGATTTTATGTTTTCATATTTTGTTGGTTTTTTTTTTCAAGATTTTATTTATTTGACAAAGAGAGAGAGACAGTAAGAGCGGGAACACAAGCAAGGGGAGTGGGAGAAGGAAAAGCAGGCTTCCCGCTGAGCAGGGAGTCCTGTGCGGGGCTCAATCCCAGGACTCCAAGATCGTGACCTGAGCCAAAGGCAGATGCCCAACAACTGAGCAACCCAGGTGTCCTAGAAGGTTTTATGTTAAATGAAATAATTCAGACCAAGAAAAATACCATGTGATATCACTTATATGTAGAATCTAAAAAACAAATGAACAAACAAAACAAAACCCAGAAACACTCAGAGAGAACAAACCAGTAGTTACCAAAGAGAAGGGGAGTGGGAGATGGGCAAAATAGGTGAAGAGGATTAAGAAGTACAAACTTCCAATTATAAAATAAATAAGCCACTGGAGTGAAAAGTACAGCATAAGGAAGATAGTCAATAATACTGTAATAACTTCATATGGTGATAGAAAATAACTACACTTCCATAGTGAGCATTTTGTAATGTATATGATTTTTTTAAATTACTATGTTGTGGACCTGAAACTTAATATATCAACTATACTTCAATTGATCAATCTGTAAAAAAAAGAAAAAAAGAAACTAGCGACGTCTGTGTGGCTCAGTTTGTTGAGTGTCTGACTCTTGGTTTTGGCCCAGGTCGTGATCTCAGGGTTGTGGGATCAAGTCCTATGTTGGGCTCAGCAGGGAGTCTGTTTGAGAGTCTCCCCATCTTCCTCTGCCCCCATTCCCGCTCACACACACACTCTCTCACTCTAAAATAAATACATAAATATTGTTTAAAAGAAAAGAAAAATAAAAGAAAGGAAATAATTGCCCAAGGTCACTGATATGGTAATTGGCAGCGCTGAGTTGATCTGATTCGAAAGGCCGTGTTGTCACGCAGCCCCCTCTACTGTGTATTTCTCTGTGCCAGCTCCTTGAACACACCACACTGTTTCTACTCTGTGCCTTTGCACAGCTTTTCTCTGCTTAGAATGTTTTGCTTCATGTACTCCCAATGAGCACTCACACACCGTTCAAAACCCAGCTCAAAATCACTTTCTCCCAAGGCAGAGTTAAACAAGGCACTGTTCCTTCCCCTGGGTGCTCATGCATTTTGCTCATAAGTCTACTTTTGGCACCAAACATGGTTTGATTTTAATGTCCTTGTATTTGCCAATTTTTTCCCTCTATGGCTACTGCTTTTTATATTGTGTAATAATTTTTTTCCTACACTGAGTTCATAAAATATTCTATTATATATAACATTTTCAATTTCAATCCCCCTGGAATATTTTTGTATATACAGTATGAAGCAGAGATCAGTTTTACTGTGTTCTATATGAATATCCAGTGTCCTAGCTCCATGCAGTGAGCAATCTGTCTTTCCCCTACTGACTGATCTCCAATGCTGCTTCTCTTACCAAGTTTCCATATACATGTAAGTCTACTCATGGGTTCTCTATTCTATTAATCTGTTGGTCTCTCCCTGCTGATACCACATTGTCTTTTTTCTCTATAGACTCATAAGTCATGTCCAACATGTTCTATTGTCCTTTTTTTTTCTTCTCTCTCAAGAGTATCTTGGCTAATCTTGGCCCTTTGGTCTTCCCTGTAAGTTTCAGAATCAGCTTACCCAGCTCCTTATTTGGAACTGCATTCAACATGTGTATCAGTTTGAAGGAGATCTTATTTTCACAATTATGAGTCCATCTACATATGAACATGGTTTATGTCTCTATTTGGGTTTGTGAAATGTATTTCATAGTTTTCTAATTTTCTCCACATAGTTTTGCACATAGTGGTAGAATCTACTGGTTGTGCTTCCTTTTTTCTAGAATAACAGAATTCCCAATTTTTAGCTGGGCATAGAGACACTCAGAACAGACTATACTTCATAGCATCCCTTGTAGGTAAAAGATCATGTGACTAATTTCTGACTTACATGATAAAAACAAAGACAGTATGCAGAATAGTATGGGAAGGGTCATTAAAGGAAACTCGGGGCACCTGGGTGGCTCAGTGGGTTAAAGCCTCTGGCTTCAGCTCAGGTCATGGTCCCAGGGTCCTGGGATCGAGCCCCGCATTGGGCTCTCTGCTCAGCGGGGAGCCTGCTTCCTCCTCTCTCTCTGCCTGCTTCTCTTCACTTGTGATCTCTGTCTGTCAAATAAATAAATAAAATCTTTAAAAAAAAATAAAGGAAACTAGATACCCTTTAAATACATCATTCAAGGAAACTAGATACTCTTTTCTCCTTCCTGCTAGTTGGAATGCACATAACATGGGTGAAGCTTGCCATCTTGGGCCATGAAGTAAAAAAGCATGTATGAAGATACCAGAACAACATATTAGAAGAAATAGGAGTTTCTAATCATAACAGATCCACCATGCCAACTTTGGGTTCTGTCAGAAAGGAAGAAGAATGAATACTGGAGAGGGAAACTAGCAATGCTTATCACACCTTCTGAGAGGCTACTGAACCCTAGTTATATGCTAGTTTAACCTGTGGGGACTAGGGCCTGAAATTGCAATCCTCTAGGCAAAGATGACAATTATGGTGTTGCGATGGGAGGGCAGGCAAATCCTGATGCTAAAGGCATGGTGTGAAAGAGTATGATATGCAGTAAGAAGAGTAGGAGTGTCGAAAATGGCCAACTAAGCAAGAAGTTCAATTAATGATTTTGACAAAAACCAGGAGATCAACCATTTTGGTGTATAAGCAAGAATAGCCATTAGAGAATATGATCACGGGGGGATGTTTAGGAAAAATTATGCACACCTTAGAAATAAGGCCAAAAAATGACCATGTGATCTTTTAACATCATGCTATAGCATTTCCAGGTAAATCTGCCTGAGAGTCACCAACTTATCTTGGGGAATATAATTTTGTTTGATTAGCACCCAAAAGTTTTATAACCTTCAAAAGTTAGAGGGTAATATGCAGGGATGTTTTTCTCATCCACTAAAGAAGATAAAGAGCCTTTAGCCTACTAAAGAAGGGGCGCCTGGGTGGCACAGCTGGGTCATGATCTCAGGGTCCTAGGATTGAGCCCTGCAGAGGGCTTCATGCTCACCTCGGGGTCTGCTTGAGATTTTCTTTCTTTTTCCCTCTGCCCCTCCCACTTGTGCTCTAAAAATAAACAAATAAATCTTAAAAAAAAAAAAAAAAAAGATAACCCCAAAAGTTAGTTTATTGCTCTATAGGACATTAACTGCTTTTGTACCTAATTTAGCATCCTTCTGCAACAGTCCTTTCTCTAATAATACAAATCTCAACTTTCTTTTTTTTTTTTTTAATGTTTTTTTTTTTTATTTGTCAGAGAGAGAGAGCGAGCGAGAGAGCAAGCACAGGCAGACAGAGTGGCAGGCAGAGGCAGAGGGAGAAGCAGGTTCCCCTCCAAGCAAGGAGCCCGATGTGGGACTCGATCCCAGGACGCTGGGATCATGACCTGAGCCGAAGGCAGCCGCCCAACCAACTGAGCCACCCAGGCGTCCCAAATCTCAACTTTCTTATCTTCATGGAATCGGTTTTGCCATTGTGTTAATTTCTTCATTATTGAGGCAAATAAAAATGTGAAAGTGTTAAAAAAAGAAATAGTATGGCATAAAGAGGACTTAGAGCTTAAAGGCAAAAGATTAGCCTCACCTTAGTGGAGAGAACAGGTGCTCCAGTAATTCTGGAAATTTCTATCAGCAGAGTTGAGATCCTCCCAAAATTCAAGTTATATATAGGGCTAAAAAATGGGGGGAGCCTGGGGAGCTCAGTTGGTTAAGCGTCTGCCTTCAGCTCAGGTCATGATCCCAGGGTGCTGGGATCAAGCCCCACATTGGGCTCCCTGTTCAGCAGGAAGCCTGCTTCTGCCTCTCCGTCTGCCCCTCCACCACTGTCCCCCTCCCCCAGCTCCGGCTCTCTCTCTCACTTTCTCAAATAAAGAAATAAAATCTTTAAAAGCAAAAACAAAAATACTGCTTTCCCATGCTGAGAAATAAGAGGGATGAATAATTAAGAGAGGCAAAAGGATGAAAGCAGGGGCACCTGGGTGGCTCAGTCAGTTAAGCATCTGCCTTCAGCTCGGGTCATGATCCCGGGGGCTCCTTGATCAGCGGGAAGCCTGCTTCTCCCTCTCCCCCTGCTTGAGTTCACTCTCTTGTCTCTCTCTCTCTGTCAAATAAATCAATAAAATCTTAAAAAAATATATATATATAAATAAAGAGCAAGAGTTTTTTCATTACAGAACGGGAAAGGCAACATGAAATATTAAGAATACCCAATTTCAGGCCCCAAAGATGGAGAACAATGCTATTAGAATACATCTTAGTCCTGAGGCACCTGGGTGGCTCAGTCAGCTGAGCCTGGGACTCTTAATTCCAGTTCTGTCACGATCTCAGGGTCCTGGAGTCGAGCCCTGCACTCAGCAGGGAGTCAGCTAGAGATCTCACTCTCTCTCCCGCTGCCCCTCCCCCTCTCTTTTAAGTAAAGCCTTAAAGATTTTTATTTATTTAGAGGGCTGGCGGAGTGGAGGAGCAGAGGGAGAGGAAAGAGTGTCCTAAGTAGACTCCGTGCTGAGCATGGAGCCCAATGTGGGGCTCGACTCCACAACCGTGAGATCATGACAGAACTGAAATGGAGAGTCCAAGCTCAACTGACTGAGCCACCCAGGCACCCCATTTTTTGAAAGATTTTATTTATTAAGATTCTCTCTCCCTCTGCCCCCTACCCCCAACCTGCACTCTCTCAAACAACAAAGAAAGAATACATCACAGTTCCTAAACTAGGACCTACTCTTTTTTTCTATTTTAAAAGAAATGATGTAAATGGATTCTCTGAAACAAAGGCACATTTTGAAGAGGAAATGTGCTCACAGTTTGGAGAAGTCTCAAAGGATTTAATACATGCTTACAGAAAGACTTGCACAGTCAGGATGTCAAAAATGCTTTTCTACTGAGGGTCAGGACTGTGGCCAAAATAGTTATCCTAAAAACAAGAACCATTCTTGATAGGTGTGTATACAAATCCAGAGGTTACGCCCACTCTGAACAATACTAGGGATCAGAAGTCCTAAGCGAACTCAAATTCCCTGAGGACAGTACCTTCCAGATATCCTGGAGATAGGCTGACTCCTTGCCTCTAAGCCGTACGGACTGGTGAGATTAGTGGTTCTCTAACGCAGTCCACAGGAGTCTGGAAGGGGGTCTACCTGTTAATCTTATGTAATATGGATGCCTACATTATGATAATGTCGCACACTGTTCTGTCATCCTCTTAGACATCAACCACTATAGACTCCACAGTCTCTCCATGTCATCCTTTTCATTTCCACTGCCATCACCTAAGCACAGTTCACCTATAATTCTTGCCTATCACATTGTAGTACCTCCTAATTTATTTGCTTCCAATCCTTTTTCCCTCAATCCATTCTAAAACCCACAATTAGAATACTGAACCTAAATTAGAGCATACATCACAGTACTCTAGTGCTCCATGGATCCCAACTGCCTGAAAAAGTTCAAAGCTCTTTGACCTGCTCTCAAAGCCCTCAGTTGGTATCATCCATCCTACTTTTCTAGCCTTTACATAGCCTGTATTAGTAAACATTCAGATTCATCCATTCAACAACAGAGTGTCTAGGCATGACTAGGGTTACAGAGAGAAACACAGTAAATGTCCCCATTAAGTGGACAGCCAGTGGAAGAGACGAATAAAACTGAAGAGTAGCCAGGGTGGGAAAAGGAAAACCAGGACAGTGAGGTGCCCTAAAAGCACATAAAAAGTGTTTCAAGAAGGGAGTGATCATTTAAAAAAAAAAAAAAAAAAAAAAAAAGGAGTGATCGACCACATCAAATACTGTGAAAGGTCAAGTAAAATGAGAACTGCAAATTGACCTCCGGAATTTGCCAGTATGGAAGTCACTGATGACAGAACAAGAATGATTTCAGTGGAATGGTGACAATTGTTGGCTTGAGTGGGGTGGGTTCAAGAGACAAAGCTGGTAAGGAGGTTGAAGATGACTGGCGTAAAGGAGAGAATCAAAGAATCTGGGTTCTAGGAAAGGCTTTTTTTTTTTTTTTTTTTTAGAGATTTTATTTATTTATTTGACAGAGAGAGATCACAAGTAGGCAGGGAGGCAGGCAGAGAGAGGAGGAAGCAGGCTCCCTGCAGAGCAGAGAGCCCAATGCGGGGCTCAATCCCAGGACCCTGGGATCATGACCTGAGCTGAAGGCAGAGGCTTTAACCCACTGAGCCACCCAGGCGCCCCACTAGGAAAGGCTTTTTGAGGATGTGAGCGAGGACATCAGGTTTGTATGTTGGCAGCAATGATTCAACAGAGAGAAACTGACACACGAATGTAAACGGATAGGGGTACCTAGGTGGCTCAGTCCATCAGGCATCTGGCTCTTGGTTTTGGCTAGGTCATGATCTCAAGATGGTGAGATCAAGCCCTGCACTGAGCTCCAGCTCAGCGTGGACTCTGCTTCAGATTCTCTCTCCCTCCCCCTCCTCCTCTGCCCTGCTCACACATGTGCATACTCTTTCTCTCTAAAAATAAAATCTTTAAAAAAAAAAACAACAACAGGGGCGCCTGGGTGGCTCAGTGAGTTAAAGCCTCTGCTTTCGGCTCAGGTCATGATCTCAGGATCCTGGGATCGAGCCCCACATCGGGCTCTCTGCTCAGCGGGGAGCCTGCTTCCTCCTCTCTCTCTGCCTGCCTCTCTGCCTACTTGTGATCTCTGTCAATAAATAAATAAAATCTTTAAAAAAAAAA
>PISX010031236.1:0-17668 GCA_004024625.1 Mellivora capensis
TCTCCAGATAAGATTATATGAAGGAGCAAATAAAATACTAAAAGGGTGGCAAAGACCCTAGGAAAATGCCCTTTAAAGAAAAAATTGAATTAACTGCAAGACTAAAGAATCATGGGGAGAAAGCCATGAATTCCGCGCATTGCTTTCTCCTCCTCTGGAGTTCCCCTGCTCTCCTTGTTAAGTGAACTTGGTCTTGGCTTGATTTCTTTTGATCTTCTGGGGGAGGGGCCTGTTGTAGTGATTCTCAAGTGTCTTTGCCCGAGGCAGAGCTGCACCGCCCTTACCAGGGGCCGGGCTGAGTAATCCGCTCGGTTTCGCTTTCCGGAGCTTTTGTTCCCTGAGCGCTTTCCGTAGAGTCCGGAGGACGGGAATGAAAATGGCGGCCTCCTAGTCTCTGGCCCGGAAGAGCTGAGATTCGGGGCTTCACTCCTCAGAGAAAAGTCCCGGCTACTCCCATATCCCTCGCCTCTGGCCGCGCTCCGAGCTCACCCAGCCTGCGACCGGTTCAAGGTAACCCCGAGCTGAGAGCTCACTCCTCGGCTCTGTCTCTGTAGCCGGCTTCCCGCTCCGATACCTGCTAGCTGTGTGACACTCAGACACCCTTCTGTGACCCTGCAGGACCTGGGGCCATGCTGACCCCACGTGGGCTTCACCCCAGTTTAGCCTCTGGAGCGATGTCCCTCCGTGGAGCAGACTTTTAAAAGTCCCGATTTAGTGCTCCGTGGCTCCGCTGCTTGCCGCGAGCCGGCCCCTCCCCCGCGGTCTTTCCTCCCGTCACTTTCGATTCACTTCTCCGCCAGTCCTACCTTTCAGAAAGTGGTCGATTTCCTGTTTCCAGAATTGCTGTTCTTCCTCTCTTCAGTCTCCCGTTGGATTTGTAGGTGTTCGCAATGGTTTGATAAGCTATCTAGCTGATCTCCTGCCACCTGATGTCGTCCTAGCTGCTACTTCTCCGCCATCTTGCTCCTCCTCCAAGCTTTTGCTTTTTTGTTTGTTCTGTTTTCCTTGCCTGAAGGGACACACCCATAAATATTTTGCTAGGGCTCATGTCCAAGAGATTACTGCCTATATTTTCTTTTAGGAGTTTTATATGGTTTCAGGTCTTACGTTTAGTTCTCTAATCCAATTTGAGTGTATTTTTGTGTGTGGTATAAGAAAATAATCCAGTTTTTATTCTTTTCCATGTAACTGTCCGGTTTTCCCAACACCTTTTATTTAATAGACAATTTTTACCCCATTGTATATTCTTGCCTTCTCTGTTATAGATGAATTGGTCATATATGTATTGATATATTTCTGGGCTCTCCATTCTGTGCCATTGATGTATGTTTCTATTTTCATGCATGTACCATGCTGCTTTGACTACTCCAGCTTTGTAGTATATCTTGAAATCTTGGATTACTTCTAGCATTGTTCTTCCTTCTCAAGATTTCCTTGACTATTCATGTTCTTTTGTGGTTCCATGCAAATTTTAGGTTTATTTGTTTTGGTTCTGTGAAAAATGTTTTTGGTATTTTGATAGGGATTGCATTGAATCTGTAGATTACTTTGGGTAATATGGATATTTTAACAATATTAATTCTTCCAGTCCATAAGAATGGTATATCTTTCCATTTATTTATGTCATGTTTAATTTCTTTCATCTGTGGTTTATAGTTTGCACAGCACATTTCTTTCACCTCCTTGGTTAAATTTATTCCTAAGTATGTAATTCTCTTTGGTGCAACTGTTAATGTTTTCTTAATTTCTCTTTCTGTTACTTTGCTAATAGTTTATTGAAATACAACAGATTTCTGTACATTATTTTGTATCCTGAACTTTGCCAAATTCATTTATTAGTTCTAACAGTTTTTTAATGGAAATCTTCAGAGTTTCCTATATATAGGACCTGTCATCTGCAAATAGAGACAGTTTTACATTTCCCTTACCAATTTGGATGTCTTTTTTTTTTTTCTTGTCTGATTGCTGCAGCTAGGACTTCAAGTACTGTGTTGAATAAAAATGGTAAGAGAAAACATACTTCTCTTGTTCCTGATCTAAGAGGAAAAGCTTTCACCATTGAGTATAATGTTAGCTATAGGTTTTTCATATATAATCTTTCTCACGTTGAAGTATGTAAACCCTAAACCCACTTTGTTGAGTTTTTATAATAAATGGATGTTGTACTTTGTCAAATGTTTTCTGCATCTGTTGGTATGATACAGTTTTTCTCCTTCCTCCTCTTGTGACGTATCACACTGACTGATTTGTGAATATTGAAACACCCTTGCATGCGTGGAGTAAATCACACTGCATCATGGTGAATACTCGATTTAGTATATTGTTTAATTTGGTTTGCTAATATTTTGTTGAGGGTGTTTGGATCTATGTTCACCAGAGTTTTCTTTTTTCATAGTGATTTTGTCTGGTTTTGATATCAGGGTAGTTCTGGCCTCAGAATGAATTTGGAAAATTTCCTTCTTCGTTTTTTTTTTTTTGGAGTAGTTTAAGAGCAGGTATTAACTCGTCTTTAAATGCTTAGTGGAATTCACCTGTGAAACCATCTGGTCCTGGACTTTTGTTTGTTGGGAGTTTTTTTTTTTTTATTAGTGATTCAATTTCATTAATAGTAATCAGCTTTTTCAAATTTTATATTTCTTCCTGATTCAGTTTTGGAAGATTATGTGTCTAGGAATTTACCCATTTGTTCTAGGCCGTCCTATTTGTTGGCATATAATTTTTCATAATATTGTCTTATAATTCTTTGTATTTCTGTAGTGTTGGGTGTGAATAGACAAGTTTTGAGCTCCAGCCCTAGCCAAGACTGCATGTATACCTTGAGGAAAATGACTCTTTAAAGCAGGATTTCTCAACATCAGCACTTTATTGCCAGATAGTTCTCTATTTCATGGGGCTGTCTTGTGCATTATAGGATGTTTAGCAGCATTCTCAGCCTTTAATCATTACAAGCAGTAGCGTCTTCCCCAGGTTGTGACAACCAAAAATGTCTCCAGCCACTGGCAAATACTCCCTGGGGAGCAAAATCACCCATGGTTAAGAACCATTGCCCTGAAGGAAATTTAGGTTGCCTGGTGTTCTAAAGGAATTGAGGAAATCGGGGAAAAAAGACTTGGGAATTATCTTCTTGTGGGAAACAAAATTGAATCCATAACTAAGCAAATTAGATCTAGAGAGAGCAAGGGATATTGTTATTATCCTTAAAAGTTTCCTGTAATCATGAATGGAGATTAGCTAAGCCTAGTTGAAGGAGTCAACTAGTTTCAAGATTTCATAAATTGAACATAGAATGAATCCAGAAATTGCTGATCTCTAGAAACATCATAAACATTATTAATATTTGGGAAGAAATAGTTCTTTTTGAATTAACTTCATAGACTTCCTAATTCTGAATTATAAGACACACATTTTATTGGCCACTTAGTGAATCTAAAGTCATATAGAAGTATTTTATTTTTAAGATTACTAAGTTGAAAGTCCCCTAAGTTAAAAGATCATACAGGAAAAAATACACAATACACATGATTATTTAATTTCATTTTTAACCCTCCAAGCCTATAAGCTCAAATAAATCTAGTGCTGGATATAATGTGCCCTAAACTTCCCTTTTTGCATACCCTATTTTGTTTTTAATCTAATTTACATTCAACTAATTAACATATAGTGAATTATTAGTTTCAGAGGTAAGTTCAGTGATTCATCAGTTGTGTATAACACCCAGTGCTCATTACATCACATGACATCCTTTACACCCATGACCCAGTTACCCCATCCTCTCACCCCACCTTAAACAACCCTCATTTTGTTTCCTATGCTTAAGAGTCTCTTATGGTTTGTCTCCCTCCCTGATTTTGTCTTTTTTTTTAAGATTTTATTTGACAGAGAGAGAGAGAGTGCACACAAGCAGGGGGAGTGGCAAGCAGATGGAGAAGGAAAAGCAGGCTCTCAGCTGAACAGGGAGCCTGACATGGGGTTCAATCCCAGGATCATGACCTGAACCAAAGGCAGATGCTTAACAGACTGAGCCACCAAGGTGCTTCCTCTCTGGTTTTGTCTTGTTTTATTTTTCCCTCCCTCCTCCCATGATCCTGTTTTATTTCTTAAATTCCATACATGAGTGAAAGCATATGATAATTGTCTTTCTCTGACTGACTGATTTTGCCTAGCATAATACCTTCTAGTTCCATCCACATCACTGCAAATGGCAAGATTTCAATTTTTGATGGATGAGTAATATTCCATCATATATATATATATATAATATATATATATATAGAGAGAGAGACAGAGACAGAGACAGAGACAGAGAGACAGAAGCAGATTCGTGCTGAATAAACATTCTTCTCTCCAGAGAAGGGCCCTGTGTCAAATGGCATTAAGAAGAAATTGCTCTGCCTTTACATTCAAACTTTCCCAAAGTTCATGCATTGCTCAAAACTCAAATATTAGTGGAAGTAGATATGGAATCTAGAAGAAAGGGCACCTGGGGGCAACTTCAGAGCAACACTTGACTATTCACCACCCTGAAGGCACATCCACTGAATCATAAGTCAGGACATAAGCTCTGAGCCAGATGCCCAGAGTGGTTGCTAGAGGAACCCTAAGGAATTCCTAGGGTATTCCTAGAGGAATATTCCTAGAAGAATATTATATATATATATACACACACACACACACACACACACACACACATATACATATGTATGTGTGTATATATATACACACATACATATATAATCACTTTTTTTATCCATTCATCTGCTGATGATAAACATCTGAGCTCTTTCCACAGTTTGGCTATTGTGGACACTGTTGCTATAAACATTATGGTGCAGGTGCCCTACTTTGCAGAAGTTCCTTCTCCTGCCTGTTTTTAGTCACTTGGAGTTGTGTCTCCCTAATCAAAACTTGCTGCAAAGAAGTCTGCAATTTAAAATTTAGTACAAACTTAAGACATCTCTACCTCCTCTCCTAAGGCTAATTATTTTTGAAGGATAGTCTCCAAATGTGAAATGATAGGCCTTACTCCTTAGTAGGGGTTTAAACAGCAGATGCATATTGAGCCCAAGGACCCTTCCTGGAACTCCTGTCTTCACATTGGTATTGGCGAGCAAATAGGGTGGCCTTCAGTAGAACCTGATGAAGACATTGTTGTTTTCCTTGAGATCCCACCATCATTATTATGAGTGATTCCTTGACATCTTAATGACCTTAAGAAAGAGAACCCAGACATATTTAAAATTTTAAAAATACATTAATGTCCATTAAAAATGAAGTCTGGTTTTAATTTCAACCTGTTCTTATCTCCATCAACTAAGCATTATGGCCAGTTATTTTTTTATAAATATTTTCTCTGCCAAAACTCTAATATTCTCTGCCTTATTTAAAACAGGAGTGGTCAAGGGGTGCCTGGGTGGCTCAGTGGGTTAAAACAGGAGTGGTCAGACTGACACATAATCTTTGTTTGTTAACATCCAGGGAGAACATGTGTTCTCTATGTGTTTCAGCTATAATAGAAAGGCTGTGATTGGTTCAGGTTAAAACTAAAGCCAGTGATTTCCAGATTCATTTGGGTATTTGTTTTCAAACCATTCGTGGTTCAACTTTCAGGCATTTTGATATGTATCTCCCACACCTACCTACCCCTCATTAAGAATAATTTCCTTTAGTAAGTCACTATTACACATGGTGATGGCTCATGTTCCTCATGTGTGTAGTTGAAAGATAAAATTATGGAGCACCACAGAGTCAAACAGATAGGAGGTACTGTTTGTAGAATTAAATTGCTCTCTTAAAAAACAGATCCTAGTTGTATTAAAAATATTCTTGGTGCACCTGGGTGGCTCAGTGGGTTAAAGCCTCTGCCTTCAGCTCAGGTCATGATCCCAGGGTCTTGGGATCGAGCCCTGCATCAGGCTCTCTGTTCAGCGGGGAGCCTGCTTCCCTTCCTCTTTCTGCCTGCCTTTCTGTCTGTTTGTGATCTCTGTCTGTCAAATAAATAAAATCTTAAAAAAATATATTCTTGACATCATTTAAAGCCATTGTAAGTATTTGGCTTATTTATCATATAAATTAAGGTTTTAAGTTCTTTAAATGAATAAAAGATCCTTTTACAGTCAGATGCTAAGTTCCAAGGAAAATTCTGGGCAACCTATTTGGCCTTTGCCCCTGCACTGCTTAATGTTCCTCTAACAACCACTCTGGGCATCTGGCTCAGAGCGTATGTCCTGACTTGTGATTCAGTGGATGTGCCTTCAGGGTGGTGAATGGTCAAGTGTTGCTCTGAAGTTGCCCTCAGGTGCCCTTTCTTTTAGATTCCATATCTACTTCCACTAATATTTGAGTTTTGAGCAATGCATGAACTTTGGGAAAGCCTGAACGTAAAGGCAGAGCAATTTCTTCTTAATGCCATTTGACACAGGGCCCTTCTCTGGAGAGAAGAATGTTTATTCAGCACAAATCTGCCCAGACATAAAACAACTCCTTCAAACTTGAAAAGAAAACAACCTTGGGGCAAATGGAAAGTTAAACAGAGATTGTGACGGTAGTTGCTTTTTCTTTTTTTTTTTTTCCTCCTTCACAGAGCATGCTTTTTCTTCTTTCTTGTCATTTCTCTCTCAAGTAAGATTTTGCCTTCTCTCTCCAAAATAGTACACCCTGGACCTTTATTTTGTAGATGTCTAACACATTAACACATTCCAAATGTAGTTCCTATACTATCCAAGAAATTACACAAGAGAGTATATTTCTGGGTTCCACATGTAACTTAGGTAGTAGTTAGCACTAAGTAAATATGGGAGGTAAAACAGAAGAAACACCAGTTTTAAAGTTTTCTTTCCTACTTTATTGAGATATATTTGACACATAACATTGTATAAATTTAAAGTGTACAACTTGTTAATTTGACATACTTATATATTGCAATATGATTATGACCATGTTAACATGGTCAATGTGTTAACACAAATGTGATGTATGTTAACACATACATCACACTATATAATTAACCTTTCCAAATGGACAATTATACCATCATCTCCCCCATTTCCTCTGCTCCCCAGACCCTGGTAACCACCATTCTACTGTTTCTATGAGTTTGGATTTTTAAGATTCTATGTATAAGTGAGATCATACAGTATTTGTCTTCCCCTGACTTATTTCACTTAGCATAATGCCCTCAAGGTTTATCTGTGTTGTCACAAACGTCAGAATTTCCTTCTTTCTCATGGCTGAATAATTTTCCATACTGTGTGTGTGTGTGTGTGTGTGTGTGTGTACATACCACATATTTATGAGATATATCAATTTTTAACTTACATCAAGATCTTTATTTGGTTCTGTTGGTTATTGATCTGCTGGATTCTAGAAATTTGGCCCAGATAGTGATGCCTAAGAAACTCAAGAATGGTTAATTTTAGAGGTAGACAAGCTCTTATTGTCTAATTCTTGTAGCTATTTTGACAGATGAATAAACTTAAAGGTAGAAATGGAAGGGATTTGTTGAACATCATATTGCAAATTAGTGATAAAGCAGATTAAGTCCCCTTTTTCTGAATTACAGTTCAACATTCTTGCCACTACACAATGACTAAAACTGAATATTCATGCATTCCATGCCAAGCTCTTTTATATTCATTCTCCTCATTAAATCTTTACAGCAATATATGAAATGGTTTCTAATATTATCAACATTTGACAGATGAGAAAATTGAGGCTGAGTGAGATTAAATGATTTGCCTAAAATCATATTGCTGATAAATACAAATAGACCAGGATTCAACCTAGTTCTAGTTGACTGTTGAGTCTGAACTCATAGCCACTATTCCATACTATCACCTCTCTTCCTTGTTTTTTTTATTTAAAAGTGTTTCTTTTTAATTCAAAATACATCCTTTTTTCATATAAGCATCACCAAAAGAAGATAGATATTTAATTAATGTAGTTTGGGAATGAGCTGATGAATACCTTTAGTTGTGTCTATACAATTCTATAGGTCAAAGAGTGGGATGAAAATCCAATCTTAGATTATTTGGTGTCACTCATTGTTTCAATCAGTTAACAAATATTTATAATTCTCTATTATAGAAAAGTACTTTACTAAACAGCGTGTGTGTCTATGCTGGGGCTAGGATGTACAAATTTGTGGAAAAAGTATACATTTGAATAATACATTGAGTTATGTCAAAAGAGTTACTCTAGCACAAGAGATATTCATGTATAAATGTCTATGGTAAATGACAAAAAGTGGTAAATTCCTTTTTCATTTTTATTGTTATTCTTATAAGTCATCACAAACAGTAGTTTTAATCAACACATGTGTATGTATCTTATCATTTGAGAGGTTAGAAATTGATGTGGGTCTCACCAGACTAAAATTCAAGTGTTAACAGGGCTGAGTCCTTTTCTGAGTTCTGAGGGGAGAATTTAACCTCTCCTTTTCCAGCTTATAAAGGCTGCCCACATTCTTTGGTGCTTGACCTTCTTCCATCATCAAAGTCAGAAATGGCAGGTTGAGTCCTCTTCACATCACTCCAACCTTCTTTTCTGTGTCCCTCTTCCACTTTTAATTACCCTTGTGACTACATTGGGTTTACCTGCATAATTCAGGATAATTGCCTATTTTAAAGTCAGGTGATTAGCTACCATAAGTCCATTTGGAAATTTAATTTGCCTTTGCTATATAACCTAACATATTCCTAACAGATTAAGATGTGGACATCTTTAAGAGGTCCTTGTTCTACCTACTAAAATTTCACAAAAGGTAATCAGATAAAATATAAATGAAATGCAAAGATAAATACAATATCTTGATTGTCATGTGGAACAATGACATACATTGCATGTGTTTATTTTTAAGAAATAAACTTCTCTTCATTGGTCTCATTTCAGCCAAATCAATTTGTGAATATAGATTTAATCTTTGTATTGCAACCAAAGTCTATTCAAAACAATTATTTGAATAAATTGGGTTGGTATTGACAGTTTTCTTTTCAGCTTAATATTTATTTATTACTATTGAACTCATCCATAGCCTACCGACATATTTTGTAATGCAAAGTAACATGGGAAAAGCAAAATATCACTTAAACAATGTTATCTCTTTGGATGTGCTAATTGTTCCAATGAAACCTACAACTATGGATGTTAAATTAGCAATTACTTTAGAATCAAAAGTTTCATGATAAGAATAATTTTCTAATTCACAAGTAACCTCTTGGTGGACATTAAACATGATGTGATATTTAGAACTCAGGAAGAAATTATCCTAAGTGGAGAGCCATCCTAACCTAAAAAAAATACTTAGTTCTGGGATCTAAAGTGGAAAATAGAGCTGGTATCAATTACAAGGCATTATCCTTTTACCCTCCTTAATGTCATCTTTTAATTTCCAGATAGTGTTTCATCATGAGTAACCCTTTTGTTTGCATGAGAGTAAGTTGAATGCATGGTCATCAAAAACCTATAAATTACAGTGTTATTTTTACTTTGCAGATGAGGAAATAGGATCAGGGAAGTTACGTTACTCATCTAATATTACACAGCTCTAAAGGTCCAGAACCAGGATACAAACTCTAATTCCCTGACTCCTATTCTGTAGTCTCCTAGTCTCATTTAATCCTCACAACATTCCTTTACTTTAAAGTGAGTACTGCTACCATTTCTGTTTTATTGTTGAGGAAATTCAGGTTCAGAGAGGTTGGTTAATTTGATCAAGTCACCGAGCTAGCAAAAATGGGAGAACTGCTAACCAAATCTAAGTCTATCTGACTTTATTTATTTTTTTAAATTTTATTTATTTATTTGACAGGCAGAGATTACAAGTAGGCAAGAGAGGAAGGCAGGGAGAGAGAGGAGGAAGCAGGCTCTCCACGGAGCAGAGAGCCCGATGTGGGGCTCGATCCCAGGACCCTGGGATCATGACCCGAGCCAAAAGCAGAGGCCTTAACCCACTGAGCTACCCAGGCGCCCCAGTCTGACTTTAAAGCCAGGATCTTTTCCCTTGAATCTCTAGGATAAATATGTAATAGCATTTCAAATGAACTCAATCAGACTAGAACAATATCTGAAAGTAAAGTCATTTTGCTTTTCATTTTTATCACTCAAGTCAGAACCTAACACTTGGAAACCTTATTTAATTTCCTACATGATGGCAGTCTTCTGGGAGGTTTCAAAGCTTATTCCCTGTCTTTGTAACATTGATGAGCACTAATTTAATTAATCAAATATAAGTTGATGACCTATAATGTTAGAATTAATTTTCAAATGAAGCCAATTATGATTGTTCATAGTTCCAAGGAGAAAATATATGCTGGGTGATTTCAAGATGCAATTATCAAAAGCAGAAGAATCAAAGAAAAGAGAAAAAAATCAACTGAATTTACAAAGCACTATATCCTTTTAATTATTATCTCATTAAGACCAACTGGGAAGTTGGTAGGACAAGGACTGTTGTCTCCAGAAACTGAGATATAAAATCTCAGAAATTTCAAAGTAGGATCCACATCTCCCAAAACAGAATGCCTTTCCCTTTTTAATCAACCTCATAAATGTTCCCTCCAACTGAAATTTTAAAGATGGCCCCATGTATTCTGATAGGATAACCATTTTCTCAGCTTAATTAATCTTCTGATGCAATTTTGTCAAGAGATTGAACCCAGTGCTCAGAAGGAGAATCTGCATCTCTGAATAAGGAGAATGAAAACCATAAGGAAGGCTAATGCTTTGACAACATAGTCACATCCTCTTACTCCCCACTACAGTTTTCTCTACAATGGTTTAAATGTAGCAGCTTCCAAGTGTGGTCTAATTTACCTGAGGATCTGCACATTCCCCACTCCACCCCAATCCCCTGATCTGGTTTAATGCTTCCAGTGCAAATGGAAACCCAGGTGCTCAAAGCTGCTCTGGCTTTTTGCCACATTGATCTGGTGCCACTGGATGTTTCCAGAGTAAACATGAACTTTTTCTAATAGTGTCTTTAGTCAAGAAGTAGTCGGATCATTTGTGAGAGAACAAAATGCTTTTCAGGAAACTCTCTTCTGGGAGGTGGTTAACTGGGGTTACAAACCAGTGAAAACACTGCAGATAGATCTTATATTAGATGACTGTCTACTGCTCTGACTTTAGCCTGACAGACTAGTTATATATCTATGCCTCTAAGATCTTTGTCTATAGGCTGATGCCCCATCAATGCTTTGGCCTGACAGCTGGGACTCACTAGCATATAGATGGTTAGTCTCAGAGAACCCAAAAGAAGAAAAAGTTCTTCCTACCTAGTTCTTGAGGAGGGAGTTTTAGTTTTGGGGATGACAAAAGTTTCTCATCTTTCCTGTCTTATGTGTATTCAGATCTTGGAAATATCTGTGATGCTCATCATCATTGGGCTGATGTCACCCTAATTCAGAGCAGATTGCTGCTTATATGTTATGATTTTATAAGAAAAGCCTCTTTAAACTTTTAAAAACATCTGCCACCCCCTATCTAGGTCACAAGCCCCATAATATTGCTGTTGAGAGCATAGGCTCTGGGTTAAGGAATACCTGGGTTTGAATATGGCTCTGCCACTTAATGTTTGACCTTGATCATGTTTCTTAACACCCCAGGATTCTATTTCCTTAACACAGACCTGTGAATAGTAATAGTACCCACTCGTTAAGATTGTCATGAGGATGAAATGAGATCATGTTTCTAAAGTATGCAGTAGAGAACTGGCTCATAGTTATCAATAATGATAGCAATTATTATTATGCCAATTAAAAAAAACATTGAGCTGTATCTACCCTTAGAGAGGGAATCAGACAAAGAGAGGTATGACAAAGAGAGGAAGACTGAAACATGGGGGTACTGAAGGGAAGAAGTGGGGGCAAGGTAGAAACAGAACATCAGGATCACCAAAGCAAGTTTCACTTCAAAAACTCAATACCTTGATAGGAAAAGAATAAATTAAACAAGATGGGATCAGGAGGGAGACAAACCATCAGAGACTCTTAATCTCACAAAATAAACTGAGGGTTGCTGGGGGGAGGGGGGTCGGGAGAGGGTAGTGGGGTTATGGACATTGGGGACAGTATGTGTTATGGTGAGTGCTGTGAAGCGTGTAAACCTGGTGATTCATAGACCTGTACCCCTGGGGCTAAAAATACAGTATACGTTTATAAAAAAATAAAACAAATTAAAAAAATCAATACCTTGAGATACCACAATACTTGTGTATAGAGATCCATATCTAAAAGTCACATGGCCAGCTTCTGCCCTGGTAAAGGGGATTGCATTTTTTTCTACAAGCTTAAAAAATATCTATAATAACATGTAAGGAAATGGATGAACTGGGAGGTATGTTTCAATAGTATCTATGTAGATAATACATTGAGCTTAAGTCAGGGATTTTATTGACTCCCCTAGCCCCTGAAAAACCTAAAGGAAATTAAGCTTATTGGATGGAGTTTCAGGCTGTCAATTTTGCTGCAAAGCACGGAGACAAATTATTAGGAGAACAACAGAAGCCACTTCATCAGCTTAATGAAATTTCTTACATGGAATGGAAAGACTAACAGCAGCTCAGTCTCCATATGCTTTACCGTTTGAGCCCTGAGCTAAAATTTAAGAGATCCAAGTTCTAATTCTAAATCCACTAATAATTTACTGTGTGACTTTGGAAAATTCAGTTAACTTTTAGGTTGCTTAGTTTCCACACCTTCAAAATGGGGATAATTGTCTTGTGTAGTTCATACAGTTATTATGAGAATATGAGAATTAAATAAAATAAGAAATATACAAATCCTATGACGTTAAAAAATACTCTAAATACATAAGCTATAAAGTGAAAAATGTCCTCCTAAAGTTACACTCTGAACAATGCATCCAAGAGATATAGCTCTCTTATGCTATTCTTAGAGACCTATGAGGAAGAAACTTAGAGGACCATTTTGGTTGCTTGTTAAGTGTTTTAACAAGTTTTGCCACCATGGCATTCAAGTTTCTGTCTAGTATAAATTTACCTAACTGCAATGAAAGGCTACATTTACTGAAGAAAAGGGAGAAGAATCAACTACTTTTGGAAAACATCGTATGTAACACTTATCTGGCACTTATTATAAGTCAGATACTGTTCTAAGGACTTAACAGATATTAAGTCACTTAATACAACAACTCTGGATATGGCATACATATTATGATCTTCAGTTTACAGATAAATAACCGAGGTACCAAAAAATTAGGTGACCTGCCTGAGGCTACATAGCAAGTAAGAAACAGAGCTGACAGAAGGAAAACTTCCAGACTCTTTTTATGAAACTAGCATTACCCTGATCCCCAAACCAGGCAAAGACCACACCAAAAAGGAGAATTCCAGACCAATATCACTGATGAATATGGATGCTAAGATTCTCAACAAGATCCTAGCAAACAGGACCCAACAGCACATTAAAAAGATTATCCACCATGACCAGGTGGGATTTATCCCTGGGTTACAAGGATGGTTCAACATTCGCAAATCAATCAATGTGATAGAACAAATCAATAAGAGAAGAGAGAAGAACCACATGGTCCTCTCAATTGATGCAGAAAAAGCATTTGACAAAATCCAGCATCCGTTCCTGATTAAAACGCTTCAGAGTATAGGGATAGAGGGAGCATTCCTGAACTTCATAAAATCTATCTATGAAAGACCCACAGCAAACATCATCCTCAATGGGAAGAAGCTCACAGCCTTCCCATTGAGATCAGGAACACGACAAGGATGCCCACTCTCACCACTCTTGTTCAACATAGTATTAGAAGTTCTAGCAACAGCAATCAGACAGCAAAGAGAAATAAAAGGTATCCAAATTGGCAATGAAGAAGGCAAACTCTCTCTCTTTGCAGATGACATGACTCTTTATATGGAAAACCCAAAAGACTCCACCCCCAAACTACTAGAACTCATACAGCAATTCAGTAACGTGGCAGGATACAAAGTCAATGTACAGAAATCAGTGGCTTTCTTATACACTAACAATGAAAATACAGAAAGGGAAATTAGAGGATCGATTCCATTTATTATAGCACCAAGAACCATAAGATGCCTGGGAGTAAACCTAACCAAAGAGGTAAAGGATCTGTACTTGAGGAACTACAGAACACTCATGAAAGAAATTGAAGAAGACACAAAAAGATGGAAGACCATTCCATGCTCTTGGATCAGAAGAATAAACATTGTTAAAATGTCTATACTGCCTAGAGCAATCTATACTTTTAATGCCATTCCCATCAAAATTCCACTGGTATTTTTCAAAGAGCTGGAGCAAATAATCCTCAAATTTGTATGGAATCAGAAGAGACCCTGAATCACTAAGGAAATGTTGAAAAACAAAAATAAAACTGGCCGCATCACGTTCCCTGATTTCAAGCTTTACTACAAAGCTGTGATCACCAAGACAGCATGGTACTGGCATCAAAACAGACACATAGACCAGTAGAACAGAGTAGAGAGCCCAGATATGGACCCTCAACTCTATGGTCAAATAATCTTTGACAAAGCAGGAAAAAATATACAGTGGAAATAAAACAGTCTCTTCATTAAATGGTGCTGGGAAAATTGGACAGCTATATGTAGAAGAATGAAACCCGACCATTCTCTTACACCGTACACAAAGATAAACTTGAAATGGATAAAAGACTTCAACTTGAGACAGGAATCCATCAGAATCCTAAAAGAGAACATAGGCAGTAACCTCTTCAATATCAGCCACAGCAACTTCTTTCAAGATATGTCGCCAAAGGTTTGGGCGCCTGGGTGGCTCAGTGGGTTAAAGCCTCTGCTTTCGGCTCAGGTCATGATCCCAGGGTCCTGGGATTGAGCCCCACATCGGGTTCTCTGCTCCACGGAGAGCCTGCTTCCTCCTCTCTCTCCCTGCCTGCCTCTCTGCCTACTTGTAATATCTGTCCGTGAAATAAATAAATAAAATCTTAAAAAAAAAAGATATATCTCCAAAGGCAAAGGAAACAAAAGCAAAAATGAACTTTTGGGACTTCATCAAGATCAAAAGTTTCTGAACAACAAAGGAAACAGTCAACAAAACAAAGAGGCAACCCATGGAATGGGAGAAGATATTTGCAAATGACAGTACAGACAAAAGGTTGATATCCAGGATCTATAAAGAACTCCTCAAACTCAACACACACAAAACAGATAATCATATCAAAAAATGGACAAAAGATATGAACATACACTTCTCCAATGAAGATATATAAATGGCTATCAGACACATGAAAAAAATGTTCATCATCACTAGGCATCAGGGAGATTCAAATTAAAACCACATTGAGATACCACCTCACACCAGTCAGAATGGCCAAGATTAGCAAGACAGGAAACAACGTGTGTTGGAGAGGATGTGGAGAAAGGGGAACCTCTTACACTGTTGGTGGGAATGCAGGTTGGTGCAGGCACTTTGGATAACAGTGTGGGGATTCCTTAAGAAATTAAAAACAGGGGAGACAAGATGGCGGGGAACTAGGAGGAGGCTCTTGTTCAACCTGTCCCCTAAAGTGAGCTGATTACCTACCAAGGAACTCCGATCACTCATGAAATCAGCCTGAGATCAGAATTCTACTCGTCAGGATCTCTACGGGGGCAGAAGATGCCAGTGGGCAGGTAAAGTGGAGCAGCAACACGGGACTGGTAATGGAAGATAAACAAAAGGGGGAGGGAGCCACCAGAGGAGACACATTGGGAAGTAATACCCCAATACGAAAGTGACTTACAACTGGGGACCAGCATTAACTTGAAGACTGATAAAAAGCGCTCAAAAAGAGAAAAGATCACAGGGTGAAATTGTGGGAATTGAAATGGTTAGGGACAGGGGCTTAAGTTCCCCACGGAGGGCAGACACCCCTGGCGCTGAGCCAGAGAGAGTGCAGTGGAGAAACCAGGTCTTGGTCTCTGAGCTGTGAGGAGACCTCCTAAGGGCGCTTGGTGTGTGGCAGGGGCTGGGACCCTCCCGGAGCAGAAACAGACTTTTGCAGTCCCCATGTGTGTGCCGCGCCGCGCTAGCAGAGCCTGAAACGCGCTCCACCCCCTCCCCTGAGAGAGGTACGCGGGCGCCAGCCAGCGGGGCTCTCTAGGACCCAGAAAGTTTGATTGCTCTCAGCTCCAGCCAGCGGGAAAATCTCTGTGTGCCTTCCCTGCTTGGAACCTCTCTGGTGGTCTGGAGCTGCCCAGACAGCTGCCTCTTGTGGTTTTGAGTACAAGCAGGACACACAGGTGTCCCCAGAGATCACGGCTGGGAACCTGCTCTGCAGCACCCAGAGGGGAACGGACTGGGGCTTCTCTCTGGGAGGGAGGTCTGGGTGCAGTTTGCTTTCCTCTAAACCTCCAAGAACCATCCGGAGCTGCCAAGGGGGGAGAGAAAACAAATGAACAGGCATAAAAACCTCCAGAGAACAAAAGCCTAAAGGCCCAGTTTCCTCAGAGCCCACCCCCTGGAGGGGGGCGGGAGGACTTAACTCAGAAGCACCACCTGAAAACCCATGCGGCAGGCCCCTCCCCCAGAAAGCCAACCAGCCGAGAAGACAACAATCACTACTACGTCATAGATACCTTGTCATAGATAGACACGAATTTAATTCTTAATTCGTTCCCACTATTCTGGTTCATTTTTAAAATTTTTTTAATCTTTTTTATTTTGTTATATAGATTTTTTTAGCCTATTTACCATCACAGTGAGACGTCCAGTACATCAAATTCAATAATAACCTTTTAACCTGAACTTTTTGATACATATACCCATGTTTTTCTTTTGCTTTTCTATTTTTTATATATTTTTTTAAAATTTCACTTTAGTTTAGAACATTCTTTTCTTTACTTTTATTTGCTAATATTCATATAGAGTTAAAATTCAAGGTAATCCCCTTTCCCCAATCAATGCTACCCCTATAGGGAAACCAATTTTTAATCCCCTGTTATCTTAGGAAAGTTGTATCCTTTAAAAAAGATATCAAGATATATCCAGGAAGAAGCAAAATAACCTTCCTCGCCCACACTGAGAATTTACAACCACTCTCCCATCTTTTTCTCCTACCAGTATTTCTGTATACTTGTGTTTGTCCTGGTAGTCTATAAATCTTATACTTAGGGTTCTTTTTGACGAGGTCCTTTTTTTTTGTTTGTCTGTTTGTTTGTTTCTTTGTTTTCCTTCTACATATATATGTACATATTTTTTTTCTTCTCTTGTCATATGCTTTTATCAGTCTTTTTTGTTTGTCTGTATTTGTTTGTATACTTCACAAACCTTACCTTGGGGCCCATTTGGGCTGAGCCTTCTCTTTTATCCTTCTTTCTTTTTCCTCTCTCTCTCTCTCTTTCTCTCTTTTTCTGCTTTCTCTCTTTCTTTTTTTCTTTCACTTGGGTGGGGACTCTTGATTGCTCAGAAGCATTCCAGGGCGCACCTTCACTGCACCAAGGTCGATACATCCAGCTACAACCATTCAGCAAACTCTCACCAAAATGACTAGGAGGAGGAATGCCCAACAGAAGAAAAATTCAGAGGATGGGCCCTCTGCAACAGAGCTAATGGCTACCGACATAGACATTATGTCGGAAAGGGATTTCAAGCTAACAATTATCCAGGCAATAGCGAGGTTGGAGAAAACCATGGACGACCAAATGGAATTGATTAGGGCAGAACTGAGA
>PISX010031237.1:0-17660 GCA_004024625.1 Mellivora capensis
TAGTATTCCATTGTGTATATATACCACATCTTCTTTATCCATTCATCTGTTGATGGACATCTAGGCTCTTTCCATAGTTTGGCTATTGTAGACATTGCTGCTATAAACATTCGGGTGCACATGCCCCTTCGGATCACTACATTTGTATCTTTAGGGTAAATTAAATATTTTTAAGTGAATTATTTTTAGAAAATCCCCAAACACATACTGCAAACTGTGTAAAGAAGTATTACATCCTCCTTTTCTGAATATGTTTGCCAATAATTCCAAAAAATTTTGTATGACTCCCATTTTCCTTGGTATATAGGAAAGTATAAAAAATAACAAACTTTTCAGAGGTCTCTCAGAACAATAAGCAATCTCCTTTATAGCTTTTATGGGACAGAATCAATCATATCATATTTTATTTTATTTATTTGACAGAGATAGACACAGCGAGAGAAGGAACACAAGCAGGGGGAGTAGGAAAGAGAGAAGCAGGCTTCCCTTTAAGCAGAGAGCCCGATTTGGGGCTCGATCCCAGGACCCCGGGATCATGACCTGAGCCAAAGGCAGACGCTTAACTACTGAGCCACCCAGACACCCCAATCCTATCATATTTTTAACATGGTTCCAATAGTAAATGTTTATCGACTTCTTTTACTCCCGCCAATTTTGTCTGTATCACCCATCACTGTATGATGCTAATTCATTACAAATGATGAACTGTCCCACTGGAAGTATGAGTGTGCAGCACTGCCAAACTCAGGAAGGCCGAAAGAACATTTTATTGGTACCATGTACTTACCTGGGGAAGGGTAGCTACATTGTTCTATAAAAAAATCTCTAAGACACTCAATTTATCACATTGCTTGGAGCACAGACTGTAACTTTGAGATTTGCCTTGTAAAAACATGCCATGCCATATCACTAGGAAGAATGAGAGAATGATTATATGGCAAACAAAATGAAAACTTTGTTTCTGATCCTTTGGAATCCTATTCCACTATTGATGATGGAAGAGAAGGCAAGCTGAGTACAAAGCACAAGCTGTCACTGGCACCCTCCCCCCAGCCCCTCCCTTCTGGGTGGGACATGGGTGACACTCTTCCAGGAATCTCCCTCAACTGTCTTGATGTTAATACCTTGCTAGAGGGAAAAACCTTGAAAATGGCAAGGCCTCTGGTATCTGGTTTCTTGTAGGTCCTCTTTAGCATGTGAAAATTCTTCAGGAATCCCCCTTTTTCCTTACTTCCACCAACCCCATAATCTGTAATCAGCCGCTGGTCACAACCCCAGTGCAGCAGGTCTTTCTGCCCATGGGTCCTGTCCCTGTGCTTTTATAAACTACCATTTTGCACCAAAGATGTCTCAAGAATTCTTTCTTGTTTGTTGGCTCCGGACTCCACCCCACCAGCCCTCTCTTATATTCTAAAACTTCATCATTTGGTGCCCAAATGTGGGGCTTTGAGTCTTTACATCTGGATACTGTAAGTCCTGTAAGGAGTTGCAGGAGCTGGAGCCGGAGAATAAATGGTGTCTGCTCACCATCATCCTGCTGATGCGGGCACTGGACCCCCTACTGTATGAGAAGGAGACGCTGCAGTATTTCCAGACCCTCAAGGCCGTGGACCCGATGCGGGCCGCATACCTGGACGACCTGCGCAGCAAGTTCCTGGTGGAGAACAGCGTGCTCAAGATGGAGTACGCCGAGGTGCGCGTGCTGCACCTGGGTCACAAGGATCTGACGGTACTCTGCCATCTGGAGCAGCTGCTCTTGGTCACTCACTTGGACCTGTCACACAATCGTCTACGAGCCCTGACCCCTGCCCTGGCTGCCCCGCGCTGCCTTGAGGTCCTGCAGGCCAGTGATAATGCTATAGAGTCCCTGGATGGTGTCACCAGCCTGCCCCGGCTGCAGGAGCTCTCCCTGTGTAACAACCGCCTCCGGCAGCCCACAGTGCTCCAGCCTCTTGTCTCCTGCCCCAAGCTGGTCCTCCTTCACCTGCAGGGCAACCCGCTGTGCCAAGCAGTGGGCGCCTCTGAGCACCTGGCTGAGCTGTTGCCTTCAGTTAACAGCATCCTCACCTAGAGATCCTCCCCCCACCCCCGCCTTGCTCTTTAACTTATTGGGACTGAATAAACAATGGAGAGGCCCCCTCAAAAAAAAAAAAAAAAAAAAGCTTTGGTGCAAAATTGGTGAGTACATTCTCTCCTCTTCCTTGACTCTCATTTCAGGGGCTTTTCAAGGAGTGTGGTCTTATTGGAACACTTGCATGTTGACTGCTCAGGCTGTAATCCTCTATCCTGTGGCTGCTCTACAGGGAGGAGAAAGCCTGCCTTTTGGCTGGCAGTTAGTACCCTGACCAGAAAGGTAGTAAGACCCAGAAACTTGATGCCCTCTAGTTATTCCTGTTCTTATACAAAGTTGTCTGTCTTGGGCATGGAACAGCCACCTAAGTCATCAGGATGGCTGCCAATCTTAAGACTCCTGTGTGAGGTTTCCTCCTGATTGATCTAATGTGATCCTTAGATCATATCCTTGGTCTGGCCGCTTCCAGCCACAGGATCTCCACTGGGAGCTGGCTGAAACCAGTACGGATTAAATGAAAACCCAAACCAGTACCCAGTTGAATGAAAACCCAACCCAGGACATTTCTTAGGGAAGTTGGCTCTCAGAACCACACAATGTCATTTAGACCATTGTTAGGGTCTGTAATCAAAGGAGCAAGACTGATACAAAGTGAAGGTGAAGCAAAGCTTTATTTTATGCCAAGCATCGAGAATCAAACTGACCAGTCAGGGCCGTCTCTTACAAAGAGGAGACCCCTCCCAGCCTCACAGACTAACTTTTATAGAGGTGGTTGAGCCTGGCTACACACAGGTGGCCAATGAGAGTGCAATACACAGAGAAAACTGCACAGTCATGCTAGGTCACACACCAGTGGCCAACTGAATTTCAATTTACCCTAGTAGATATATGCATGCCTCACTGATTGAATGTCTCCACCTGGCCTGACCCGCCCTTGTATCTGGGCTTTGCAAGTAAGTTCCTCTGGGAGGGGCAGGGTCAATCTAAGTTCACTGCATAGGGTCAATCTAAGTTTACTGCATAAACAACAAAATGGCTCCCTCTGGCTAAGTAGTCCCTTACAACCATGATGGATTTCAATCTTTACTGTTTCTTGTCAGTATCCTCTACTAACTACTTAAAGTTACAAAATTTGATAATTTCCCCTTGTAAAACTTTTTAGTATTTTCCATGGGTTAAAATGGTAGGGCAGTACGCAACCTTCAGGACAGACAATGGCCTGGCAAGGCACGGTATTTCAGTCCATTCACCAGGCTCCCATCTGTAGCCTAAGATGCAATGGGGAAGGGGAGGGACGCTGGCACCCCTCCAGGGCCTTTTTGGGCAGGAATGCCTTCACGGGGAAGGCAGGCTCATGATCACTAGTAATGTCTTGCTTGAGGGACGCATGCCTCTAGTCACTTTTGACACAGGGGAACCTCTGATGTATCCAGTGTGGGGGATGCCAGCCAGGAGTTGGGGCAGGGGGGATTTGGTAATGGACTTTCTTTACTTTTCTGGGAGCCTGGCCTCAGTAGGCTTCTTTAGTTCCCAAGGACTCTACCTTGAGGTACCTTTTTAAAAAATCCACTGGAAGCAAACTGCATTGCAAAACTTAGGGAAGGACTGAGCTCCTGGAACTCCTCATGGCCTCAGTGGGATCTATCAGTTAGATCTCCTCCACAGGAAAAAGGCAAATGGACCTAAGGTACCCTCACTCCTTATACCTAGGCCTCCACTTCTTTACACTAGGACCCTGACCCAAGAGCCTCCTGCAGAATGTGTTTGCCCAAGTATGTGTGGCTGGTAACCCCCCTCCTGACATGTTGGATGATAATTATGTAACTAAGCCGCCTCCTGGTAAACCCAGGTTGCTGGAGGATACACAGGCATCCATAGCAAAGGGGATTCTGACTTTCTCTCTCTCTGTTCCTTTTAACAGATGTGGGGACTTCTCCCTCACTCATTTCCTGGGTTGATGGCTATAACCGGAGCCAACTGGGGTTAGTCTCCCTTGGGATGGAAACATTAAGGAATATTCCCAAGTAGCTGTCAAAACTCCCTTTGTTTCAGGGACATTCCCTGTCTTCTCTGGCCCGACCTGGACTGCCTAACCTCTCCCCCTCCACCTTGTTGGCAGGAGAACATGGTGTTTGCTCCTCTGTTGGAGCTGAAGAGCTCTGAAACTGGGAACCCTCTCTCTGCCTTCTGGCAGCACTTTGTCTCTTCTGTCTCCCTCTTCCCCTGTTTCTTCACCAACATGGGTGCAGCCTGGCCTGCATAACTGGCCTGTAGACCATCCTTGGTGCCTCCTGCACCATGGCTCCTCCTATTCACTGTTAGGGAATGAGAAGAGCACCCCCTGCACCTAATGCCTCCCACTCCAGATTGCCCCATCCATGTCACAGGTAAACATTGATAGTGGGGTGGGCCCAGATGGAATGCCCATCAGCATTTAAACTAAGTTAAATTTGTTGGTTTAATTAAGATAGACATGTCTTTAAAGTTATCAGCACTGAATGTGAATCTTACTCTGTGGAGGTTTGCTGAAAGTCAAATAAGCTAATATGATCTGTTGCAATTTGTTAGCAAAAAAAAAAAAAAAAGACTAAACTGTTGGTTCATTGTCTAAAAGTTTTCATGGGTAATTGTTCAGTTAGCTTTCATGGGTAATTGCTCAGATTGTTCAGATAGTTTCAGATAGCTTTGGACTTGGATGATAAATGGAACTAAATTCATTGGACATCTAGGCCTTTTCCAAATAGGATAAAGTGCTAAGTCATTAATTACTGGACATAGGTCGGTGCTTTTGACTTCTTATTGCAAAGAAATGAAGGATATTTAAATCTGTTGGTAAACATGTTTTGTGCTTAATGGAGTCACAAGTTTGCCATGTAAAGAATTCTGATGTAACGGTTCACAATTGATTACCCCTTAGTCTTTGTAAGGGCCTACTTAGCCAGAGGGAGCCATTTTGTTGTTTATGCAGTAAACTTAGATTGACCCTATGCAGTAAACTTAGATTGACCCTGCCCCTCCCAGAGGAACTTACTTGCAAAGCCCAGATACAAGAGTGGGTCAGGTTAGGTAGAGACATCCAATCAGTGGGGAGCACATACTGTCTCCCTAGCTACCAAGGAGAGTGGGCCCTGCCTTATGCCAGTTTTGACCAAGGTGATAGGCTAGTTCAAATATCTACTAGGGTAAATTGTAATTCAATTGGCTGCCCGTGTGTGACCTAGCATGACTGTGCAGTTTTCTCTGTGTATTGTAATCTCATTGGCCACCTGTGTGTAGCCAGGCTCAATGACATGGCCTTTATTGTATAAAAGTTAGTCTGTGAGGCTGAGAGGGGTCACCTCTTTGTAAGAGATGGCCCCGACAGGTCAGTTTGATTCTCGATGCTTGGCGTGAAATAAAGCTTTGCTCGACCTTTCTTTGTATCAGTCTCGCTCCTTTGATCACGGACGGACCCTAACAGTCTTAACTGGAGATTAAGGTTTCTAAAGAATGCAAAATTCTAAATGACTGATGGGAATGCATTGTTATTGAAGGTAAAAGGTAACTATGTCCTAAACAAGATGGTTGTTTGGAAAGATGGCTGGAAAGTTGTAGAAGGTTTGTGAAGGGAAAATTTTGGAATGGAATTTTAGGTGTGGTCAGGGCTGACTAAGATTGAAATAAAGAGATTTTAAAGTAAACTGGTATAAGGTTGAAAGTCTGATTTCTCTCCTTTCAAATTTTGCACCAAAGACGTCTCAAGAATTCTATCTTGGTCGTCGGCTACCACAGAACCTCACTTATATTCTAAGACTTCATCATTATGACTAAATAGAAGGGCAAAAGTAATACCTTTGGTAAGAACGGAGGCACATATAACTCAAGTACGGGAACACGCAAATAGAAGATCCCACAGGGAACTTCTGCAAAATGCTCACACAGCTTATTCTGATTAAATCTTAGGGGGTTTTTTTGGGTAGGAAATGTTTGTTGAGAATGTTCTTTTGATAAGCATAATGACATTGAGTGCTTTTCTCCCACTAACAAGTTTGTTGTTGGTTGTTTAAATTTTCCATCTAGTTTCATTTTCTGGTTCAATGATCAAGAGCTCCCTAGATAGCCCCATTTCAGCACCTAATGCCCTGTGGGCTGATCTCCAGTGGAGCTTATTTAATCCAACCAACATGAAACTTTAAGCTATATAGTCACATTTGGGAAGGCCTTGTAATTTCATGTTTTATTTACTTTTTTAAAAAAATTTCCCTTTCATAGAAGTGATGAAGTTCTAGAATATAGGTGAGGTTCGGTGGGATGAGGTCGGGAGCCGATGACCAAGAAAGAATTCTTGAGACATCTCTGGTGCAAAATGGTGGTTTATTAAAGGACAGGGACAGGATCCCTGGGCAGGAAAAGCTGCTGCCCTGGGGTTGTGAGGGGTGGCCTATTATGTACCAGGGAGTTGGAGGACATAAGGAAAAGGGAGGTTTCAATGGAACTTTCATATGCTAAAGAGGACCTACAAGATCCCAGATACCAGAGGCCTTGCCATTGCCAAGGTCGGTTTGCCCTCTAGCAAGGTATTAACATTAAGATGGGTGAGAGATTCCTAAAGAATGTCACAGATGTCCTACCCAGGAGTGGGGTGATGGAAGGTTGGAGGGTGTCAGCTTTTGCTCAGCCAGCCGTCTGTTCCCTCATTAGAAGCATTGTACCAATTAACCAAGATTCCTGTTTGTTTTTTTTTAAAACTCAAACCAATGCATCCCTTCCAAAAACCAAACTCTGAACTACTTTTCTCCCAAGTATTCCTAGAGAATTCCAGTTGTTGCTATTCCTTTCATGTATCTTTCTAAATTTTCCACTTCAGCTCCCTGGCCAAATGCCAGAGCCCTTGTGGAATTAACCACTATTCCTGTTTGGATCCCTTTCCTCTTGTCATAGGATTTTTTAAAAGACTGACATTTATGAACACTTCTGCATACCCCTGTCCTACCTGTGCGCCAATACCACAAGCCCTGGATGGGACACTCCACAACTTCCTTTATGAGCAGCGGAAAACTAGTGATTGCCCCCCATTAAATATCCCAGATCAAATTAGACTGTCCACTTAATGTAACCTAAGAAAGCAACTGTTTGCATTTGGGGTTCTGTGAAGTGCCTAAGGTAACTGTGTGCCTTCCTAAATGGTTGTGATAGGTCCGTGATCAAAGCAGTGAGACTGATACAAAGCAAAGGTCAAGCAAAGCTTTATTTCATGCCAAGCATTGAGAATCAAACCGACCGGTTGGAGCTGCCTCTTACAGAGAGGGTGACCCCTCCCTGCCTTACAGACTAACTTTTAAAGGGCAAAGGCCATCTGGTTGAGCCTGGCCACACACAGGTGGCCAGTTGAATTACAATTTACCCTATAGTAGATATTTGAACTAGCCTATCACCTTGGTCAGAATTGGCATCTAAAAGGCAGGGCCCACACTCCTTAGTAGCTAGGGAGACAGTATGCGCTCTCCACTGATTGGATGTCTCCACCTGGCCTGACCCACCCTTGTATTTGGGCTCTGTTACCTGGGACTGGTTTCCCGGACTTGCTTTAAGTAAGTCCCCTGGGGGGCGGGGGCAGGGTCAGTTTAAGTTTTACTGCATAAACAACAAAATGACTGTTCAACCGAGATGGAGCCGCTTTGGCTAAATAGGCCCTTACAGGTGTTCACTTTAATACCATTTTTTGTCTTAAAATGTGACCTTGGATAGGACTAGTTAGAGCTAGATAATTTAAATGCATTTAAATGTTGTGCCACAATTTAGATGACAATATGGACGTAGCCACCATCTCTGCCTCATTATGGTAAGAGAATTTCTGGTATTTTTGCCTGCTATTCAAAAGGTGAATAAAAAAGACAAATCAACAAAAGTGGAGGAAAGTTGACAAAGAAGTAGAGAGTGGTGGTCTGAGTCTTATAAAAACCAATTCTTACCTTTCTTGGTGCCACAGTAAGCATCCACCATAGAGCAGGGCCAGGTACTGTTGGGGTTAATGGGGAGCAGGAAATGAGCAATACCTGGCTTGCTAAAATGTAACACAGAGGGCCCTGTGGGTGATGGAAGGTTTGGGAGGTGGGCAGAGGCCTTTAGAATGTCCTGGCCTGCTCCCCACTCTGCTGTTGGAATGCTGTAGGGAGGGGCCTTCTCCAAAGCTTTTAGTCCAAACAGCTGCCCTGTGATCTAAGAGATGGATGCATTGTCTCCTAGGCTGTGTTTGGCAGAACAGGTGAACAGGAAGATTAGCATATTGTATCTTTACCGGAAACAGCTCCTCCTAGTGTCAGTGAGAGCCCTTGAGAAACAGTGGTAAGGATTTGTGATTATCCTGAGGGACCCATAAAGAAGGGCAAAGTGTCTCCAAGTGTTGACCCCCTTGCCTTGCCTCTCTGTGACAGCCAAGTTTGGAGTATTCTTTCATCCATTGGTACAGGGATTGCTGTCCATTGCTGGCAAGGTACTACTTTTCTGAAATCATGTATTCTCATGAATTTTTTGAAGTATAATCAATATACCATCTTATGTGAGTTTCAGGTGCACAATATAATGGTTCATCAATTCTGGACATTACTCAGTGCTCACGAAGAGAGGTGCACTCTTCATCTCTTTTATCTATTTCAGCAACCCTCCTTCCCTCTGGGAACCACCAGTCTTTTCTGTTTAAGAGTCTTTTTTGTCTATTTGTTTGCTTCTTAAATTCTACATATGAATAAAATCATATATTTGTCTTTCTCTGACTTATTTCACCTAGCCTTATTCCCTCTGGGTCCATCCATGTTTTTGCAAATGGGAAGATCTCATTCTTTTTTATAGCTAACGAGTATTATATTGGACATATATGTCCCATCTACTTGGTTCATTCATCTAGCAGTGGACACTTGGGTTGCTCATCAACAAAACAGAAAGGTACCTCCTCAATGGGAAAAGATATTTGCAAATGATCTATCCTGTTCCCACCCAAAGCAGCCCCTGTTCCCCCAGTTTAAACCCACCTCCCAGCAGTCAGCGTGGCCCTGGGCACCTGACTGCCTGCAGTCCCCTATGAAAGCTTTGTGACCCCATTGCCCGGGGCCCAGAGTTTCGAGCATGAGCTCATCTGGATTCACAAGCATGAAATAAATTCAAGTACTCCTACTTCTCAGAAGAGTCCCTTGATCTCTTGCCAGTCTGATTTTCATTTTTCTGCAACAAATATCCAAAATGTATAAAGAACTGAAACAACTCAATGCCAAATAAAAAAAAAATTCAATTACAAATGGACAGAGGAGCTGAATAGACGTTTTTCCAAAGGCAGCATACATATGGCCAACAGAGACATGAAAGATGCTTAACATCAGTCATCATCAGGGAATGCAAATAAAACGTGGAGAACTGTCACCTCACACCTGTCAGAATGGGTAAAATAAACACAAGACACAGCGAGTGTTGGCAAGGATGTGGAGGAAAAGAAGTCGTGTACCATGTGGGATTGCAAACTGGGGCAGCTACTAGGAAAAACAGTACAGAGGTTCCTCAAAAAAATAAAAATTGAAATACCATAGTATCCAGGTCTTCCACTAGTTAGTATTTACCCAAAGAAAACAAAACACTTATTTGAAAAGATACAAGTTCTCATGAATTTTTGACTAATAAGTTATTCTCTAAGAAGGGTTCGGGTGTATTAGGATTCATCAAGCTAGCAATCCACAGAGTTGTCAATGAATGAGGAGATTCATTGATTCCACAGAACTTTGTGGATATGGAGTTCCCATATATCTGAAGAATAATACTGTTACTACGTGTTGCATATGTACACACATGCATCTGCTTATGATTTAGGATACAGACATTTTCGGTGACATGGTTTTCTTCTATTAACACATTTTTATTAATAAATACCAATTGTAATAAAAGGGGTTTTATTTTTTATTATTTTTTTAAATTTATTTATTTGTCAGAGAGAGAGAGAGTGAGCACAGGCAGACAGAGTGGCAGGCAGAGGGAGAAGCAGGCTCCCTGCGGAGCAAGGAACCCGATGTGGGACTCGATCCCAGGACACCAGGATTATGACCTGAGCCGAAGGCAGCTGCTTAACCAACTGAGCCACCCAGGCGTCCCAGGGTTTTTGTTTCTAAAATTTATTTTACAATCCGTAAAAAAGTAATGTACCTAATAAACACAGATACTATCTACAAAATCAACTTGTAACTCTCTTAGATAACTTTGACTTTTTTTTCTTGCCAGTTATCATCATGTCTAAAAATAATACAATTGTACTTCTAATTCTTGATCTTTCGACTGGAATGTCTTTTCTTTCATTTCTTAGGTTGGATCCACTGTTTGCTTGTTACTTCTTGGCTTACCTTTTGAATTTGCCAGAGCACAACATGAAGCAACCTCCCTAGGAAAGGAGTGTAAAAGAGGTAAATTTTCTGAGTTTTTCTGTTTGAAAATGTTTTTATTCTATACCTGAATGGTTAAAAGTTTGGTGGTTGATGGAAGTACATGTTGAATCTCTTTTTATTGGTTTCTAGGTAATTGACAGTACTTTTTGAATATTATTTATATTATATTGAAATATCTTTTATTATCTCCACTTTTACATTCTTTGCTTTATTTCAATCCTTCTGAAATTTCATGATGTGTCTTTGTATGAGTCTTTCTAGAAAGTATTAGATTCTCCATTGAGCCTTTTTCTTTTTGTTGTCATTCTCTCTTACATATCTATATTCTGAAATATTTAGTTAACTATATTTGATTTGAAATTTTTTTTAAGATTTTATTTATTTATTTGACAGAGATCACAAGTAGGCCGAGAGGCAGGCAGAGAGAGAGAGAGAGAGGGAAGCAGGCTCCCCGCTGAGCAGAGAGCCCGATATGGGACTCGATCCCAGGACCCTGAGATCATGACCTGAGCTGAAGGCAGCAGCTTAACCCACTGAGCCACCCAGGCGCCCTTGATTTGAATTTTTTAAAAATAAATTTTTCAGTCATGTTCAAAACTATGATCCAGTGCATTCAAGAAAAGAAATCTACGCAGATCTCTGAATTGTTGAATTTTAGAGGCAAAAAAATTTTTTTTTTTTTCCTCAGGGGACATGGAACCTTACCCATGACCAAAATTAAAACGTAGTAGTAGTAGTCTTTGCCCTTCTTCCCTACCTCCCCTTCTTCCTCCTCTTCCTCCTCATCCTACTGTTGGTGATGATATAATGCTGTTTGTACATAAATTATTAAACCTTCCTGGAGGACACTTGCTTAGTAGAGACTGAAGCTTTAACAGTATGACTATGACCTAACCGCTCATACATACATAGTCTACCTCTAAAAATGTATAACTAAGAAATTATAAGAATACCATAAAAATGTATTCAAGGATAGGATAACTCATGGCCAAGATTGAGAAAATATATCAGTTAAGTTACACTTAGGTGCAAGTAATCAGTGAGAAGTTCCTGAATTAATAGATTGACTTAATTCAAATTAAATATATTAAAGTGGGTAGATTGAGCATCAGTTAATTCAGTGGCTTATACATATCGTTAAAGAAGTTGGATTCATTTCTCATATTGGCCTGTGGTACCTGTCTACAAATAAACTGGCAAGAATTATGCTATTATAGTAATTGATTAGACTAAACAAGATTGAGACTAATTTCTGAAAAAGGTGTCGAGATTATGTTGGTAATTAGCATGGTGGTCAAGCTTGCCACTGGAATTAATTAAAGTTTTGGAATTTTGTATGACCATACAGGAATGGATCTCATAAAGGTCTAAAGCTAGTACCCACTGACCTTTGTTTTGGGGTGACTAACTTTAACTATATTGAATCTCAAAGAGAGTTAAAAATAGTTGGTTTGTGCTTAGAACCTAGTGCAATAGACAGAAAGATATTCAGGTCTCCAGAGTAGCTAAGACAGAGCCAGGCAGGCATTCTTGGGGATGGGTGGCAGAACAGAGGAGTACAAAACAGGAAAGGCAAGCCTCTAAAATCCATCCACATTCTCACCATGCATTTGTGGAATGAATCTTTATACCTCACAAACCACTTACCCCTCACATACCTGAAGTGACCTATTTGGGGAGTCTAGACGTTGATCCCTGGATGAATTCCTCTTTTGTTCATTCATCCCCATAAGCTTACATAACTTTTGTCACATTGAAAAAGTCCCATCCTGTGTCCTTCAGTGTTTTTCTATCACTGATAGTTATCTGTGCTAATAATCATGTGGGTGGTAAACTGTGCAAGTCTTCAATTTTAAGAGAATTGGAAAATGCTTAGGACAAACACTTAAGGATAGAAACTTCTATCTTATTAGGACATTGTGCTTATAAATTAGTGTTATTTTTAAATTAATTGGGACTGGAATGAAAAAGAGTAATATTCAATCTGACTTAGAACTTCAGATGAGCAGGAATCTGTGTGTACCAGAGACACAAATGCTTATGTCTGTAGAATTCACTGGGAGTTTCTAAGATTTATGTGATTTTGAGAAACTCTTTGGAAAATTCTGCAGGATAGAAGAAAAACTTCATAGAGATAATATCAACATTTAAGCAAAATAACTTGAACTTTGCTTTTTGTAGGGATTTGATGATGATGATGATACATCAAGGACATGTATCTGCTTAACCTCATTCATGGAGTAAGTGATGCTTTTGCTGTTGAAAGGAGAAATTCATCAGAGCTTTAAGTGTTCACCTTTTTAAATGCAAAGGACAGTAGTGTTGAAATAGCAAACTGAATTGAACAATACATCACTAAGTAAGCTTTTTAATTGAAGATAAATAGATAAAGCACAAGCAATATCAGGGATTGATCATGAGTAACTTCCAGTGGTCTGATTTTAGCACATCACAAAGTAAACTCAGAATTTCTGTGAGAGGAAGCTATCCAGTAGCCACCTGTAGAATTTGGAATAGTGTAACTTTTCAGCAAAGGAAGAGTCATAAGCTAGATCCACCTGCCAATGTCTAATATTATAATGGTATCTTTCCTTATTTTCTTGCATTTTTTTTCCTCCAACTCCAGTAATTTGAACAGATTCACAAGATACTTAAATAGCAAGGAACATAGAATATACTCACACTCAACTGTTAGGTACAGGTCAAATAATTGAAGTCCTTTCTCCTTTTAGAAAAACACATCTGTAAGATGTCCAAACGTCCTGTCTCTTTAAAGATAGGTTATAGAGGTGCACGACTAAGTGCATAACCACGAGATGTCATGACCTGGATTTGAATCATAGTCAAAACGTTTACTAATCATGTAATCCTGGTCAAGTTTTTAAAATGCCTAACCCTTAGCTTTTTTTTTTTTTTCTTTATCCACCTGTATTCATTGGGACATTATGAGGAATAAATTAAATAATGTATATTGAAAGTTACATAAAGTTTTCTGACAATCTTAGCAAATGGATCTCGTATGGATCACTATCCAGGCAAAACTTCATGAAAACTTTTGATAAACCATGACAAAAATGTCATTATATGTCAAATATTTTTTCAAAAAATGGTAAGAAGGAAGCTCTGTCTCAAATTAGAAAGAAGAAGAAGAATCTCAGAGTAAAGAAATCAAGTTGACATTGGTGATCCTTGCCTGGCCCTGAGGACTTGGTTTGCATATGGACTGTGGTAAATAGTGACGTGGCCTTACTTGAAGGCAAGCTTGAAGCTGGCTATAAAGAAGACCACTCACAAAGCCAGGACACTTGAAGTGACAGATAATCTCTACGAATGAAGGAGACAAGCTCCAGAATGGAATTCTTCTTTCCTTTATGCTATGGATGAGAAAATAAAAGATCTTTGAAAACTTGAATTCCCAGTCCTGGACCACACATGAGAAGAGATCAGAATTCCATAAGACAACACAACTTTAAAATATTACATAAGAGCAAAATCAATATCTAGAAATGAAAATACAGAGTGATTTTTAATATAATAAATAGCCTAAAAAATTGTTAAATGAAGAAAATTAAAGAACTGTTCGACATGGAAATATACACACATAGGAACAGAAGGATAAAAATTTGAGAAATTGGAAGAAAAGAGAGGATTCTAGCACATTTATAATGGTAGTTTCCAGATGAAAGAGTACACAGAATATGGGACAGATTACAGCAGTAAAGAATGGACTGGAAATTTATGGGTTTGACAAATGAAAATAAAGACCTGCATGCATAATTGAGGAATCATAAACGAAGCAGAGAAAACACTCAGAAATATAAGAGGGTTTTTTTTTTTTTTTTTTTTTTTAAGATTTTAGTACTTATTTGACAGAGAGAGAGAGAGAGAGATCCCAAGCATGCAGAGAGGCAGGCAGAGATAGAGGGGGAAGCAGACTCCCTGCCGAACGGAGAGCTAGATGCGGGGCTCGATTCCAGGACCTTGAGATCATGACCCAAGTCGAAGGCAAAGGCTTAACCCACTGAGCCACCCAGATGCCCCTAGAAATATGATAGTTAAAACCAAAAGGAATGACACTTAGATGCAATAGGGCAATAAATAAAAGGTCAGGAGTCCATGTAAATACACTGATTTTCCAAACAGTTAAAAAAAAAATAATAATAATATATGTAACATTCTGTATTTACTTTGGGAAAATGTCAAACATGAGAGCAAAATGAAGCCATTTTTCAGGAATAAGACACATTATTATAATCTGACCTTAACAGAATGAAAATGTCTTCAATAAAAAATGAGTCATCGGGGCGCCTGGGTGGCTCAGTGGGTTAAGGCCTCTGCTTTCGGCTTGGGTCATGATCCCAGGGTCCTGGGATCGAGCCCCACATCGGGGTCTCTGCTCCGCGGAGAGCCTGCTTCCTCCTCTCTCTCCCTGCCTGCTTCTCTTGCCTACTTGTGGTCTCTGTCTGTCAAATAAATAAATAAAATCTTTAAAAAAAAAAAGAGTCATCAATAAGAAGCAAGACAGTATAGAAATTCAGCTTCTGGCCAGGATGGAATAATAGGAACCAGATCTATGCTTCCAAGTGAAACTATTTTAAAAGTGAACAAGTTATGAAAAAGTGGTTTTCAAGACACTGGGCATCACAAAATGGAGAAAAAGGATCCCTTGGAAATGGAGTGGGAAGGAACATGAGCCTGAGAAAGACCTATGCTTACTGCGTTAAGACTTACAGTCTGGGGCATTACAGAGAACAAAACCCATGTAGTTCTGTAGGTCTCTGCTTTAGCAGTAGCTGGGAATCTGGAAGGTCAAAGCAGCAGCGGTTCACAGTATGGAATCCTGTGAGGAAAGAGTTCCAGAGAGAGAATTTCAGAGATCAGTAGAAGGTTCCCTTGAATACTCAGCTGAGTACTTACCAAAGCATGCATGTGAGGAAACTCATCAAGGCCAGGAAAAAAGCACCTGGAAGAATTAGAGGAATTAGATGAATTAGATGTTTACACAGACCTAGGAATAGGACCTGCTCCCCTCAGTGATACTGGAAAACTTGGTGATTCCTAGAACATGACACAGAGTGTTTGAGCTTATGTACTAAAGGTGTAACAATTCATTTAATGGTCTCTTTCTTCATATCCAGCATCTATCAGTTATGGGCGATTTTTGATTAGGTGAGATTTGCCCTCACCCAAGGTTGTATTTTCCTGCCCTCTTTCAACTTTTTTTTTGGTTTTCTCAACTCAGTCCATGAAGCTACTAGCATAACCTTTATATAAGAGGTACTCATACATTTAGCATAAAAATTATTTTATAGCCCACTTGTGGTACATTATAGGTTGATTGATCTGCTCATGAGCCCTTCTTAAACTTCGAGAAACTGTTAGGTTATGTTAAATATATTAATGTTTTTTTTGCTCTGAATTCTGATAGGCAGGATAAACTAATCAGCTGTCAAAGAAATTACCTCAGAAGCCCTCTAGTGAATTTGCTGTCTTTACTCTTAAGTTACATTGCCCATAGCAGTCTTTCAGAATATCTCAGAATTTGTTGATTTCTCCAGGGCCTAAGGATCTTGACTGAATGTGCCTATATCTATGCGGAAGGCATATTCTTGGATGCTTCCGTATGTTAATACATTTATAAAAAAAATAGACCTTCCGCAGTTTTTACCTGCACAAAAGAGGCACTAGAGTTTGAGGAAGCATTCTTACTTTTCCTATTACAGAGTTCTTTAAGCATGAATTATTCTCAGTGTTTAAATAACAACATTTAAAAAAAAAACCACTATTCCAGAGAAGACACTGTTCTTAATATAGAAAAACCCCACATAGATTAGCATACATGTTTGAAGACCTAAGTCCTTTCTCCAATCTAACAAATTCACAGAAGGAATGAATCTGTGTGGGCTATACCAGTAACTTTCTCATGTGTGCATGCACTAAAGACAACACTGTCAGTGGGGCACTGAATTTACCAGAATAGCCTTGCTGTTAACAAACCAGACTGCCTTAGTACTGAGAAATAACCGCTCCAATTTCTCCCTCTCTGTTCACCTTCAGTTGCACAGATGGAAAGTCCTTCCCTTTGATTTCCTCCTGAGATCCCTTATCTCAGGAGAGCGGGAACACTTACACTGGAAGACTTTGGAAAAGCTGTGGGAGCAGCAGGGAGTAGGGCAGTGGTGGCATCCACTGGGGTGGTGATGATCAGAGCCCAGAAGAACATAACGATTTTCCTGCCCGTCTTTACTCTCAGCAGCCTCAGGACTTGTCCCCATATCTCAAAGGCAACAACATTGCACCAAATCACAGGTTTTCAAACCCACAAGGATTCTTTGAGATTTCTTGGAAACTCCTCTAATGATGTGCTTTTAACAGGGACAAGGGGAAATTTACCTATTTTTAAATAGGTAGGACAGGATGTAGGTGGGCAGGTGGGACATCTATTTTAAAGAGCAGCTTTGCTTTTAGCTTTTTTCAATATTTGGACTTTATTATGATTTGAATTAAAAAGAAAAAGTTTTGAGAACAATCCAACTGACCGCCAAGGTGCTCTCTATCCCTGTCATGCTGATGAAGTTTTAGAATTTGAGTGAGGTTTGGTGGGGGAAGGCCAGAGTGGATGACCAAGAAAGAATTCTTGAGACATCTTTGGTGCAAAATGGTGGTTTATTAAACACGGGGCAGGACCCGTGGGCAGAAAGAGCTGCTGCCCTAGGGTTGTGAGGAGTGGTGATTATAGACTATGGGTTTGGGGGAGGTAAGGAAAAGGGAGGGCTTGAAAGAACTTTCATGTTTTAAAGAAGACACACAGAATACCAGAGGCTTTGCTATTTGTCAAGTTAAGGTGGCTTTTCCTTTTAGTAAGGCATTAACAGGAAGGTAGTTGAGAGCTTCCTTGAGGAATGTCCCAGTCCTGCTATCACCTGTCCTTATCAGTGAGCTTTAGGTTTAGAAGACAATTAACTTTATTTACATTTCCCTCTGCCTCAGACTCCCTCAAGTATAGGGAATGGAAGATGATGTTAGGGCTTTAGGAACTGAGTTAGGAGTCTTTGGAAGTTAGGATATTTGGGAAGTTAGGCTGTTGGTAAGAAAGCCTCTTCCTTGTAAATCACAAGGACATTTGTAATGTGAGGGAGACTCAGGTCTTGCAGGATTAGGATCTCTACAAGTTAACTATTTGTTTTTCC
>PISX010031238.1:0-17664 GCA_004024625.1 Mellivora capensis
TCCGATCCAAGAACATGGTATGGTCTTCCATCTTTTTACGTCTTCTTCGATTTCTTTCATGAGTGTTCTGTAGTTCCTCGAGTACAGATCCTTTACCTCTTTGGTTAGGTTTATTCCCAGGTATCTTATGGTTCTTGGTGCTATAGTAAATGGAATCGATTCTCTAATTTCCCTTTCTGTATTTTCATTGTTAGTGTATCTTTTTGTTGCGTATACATCCTATCCCGGAGTCTTTCCATAGAGCTTCCTAAAGAAACAAGGGGTTTTGGGAGCCAATAGATAATTTATATTATGATGTCTAAATCACCATGACTTTTTTTTTAAACTTCAAGACAAAAAAATAGAGGTATTCAACCTCAAAGCTTAAATAATCTCTTAAGATTTTACCCAAATTCTGACATCATTAGAACACATGTGTGTGGGTGACTTTACCAATTGGTTTACCATAAGGCTAGATTTATTATATACTCTCTAAGGCATAAATTAATACCATGAAAGTGACCTACATTTGGATAATTTCAATCTTGATCACATTGTATAGAACCCCAAAAGAAACACTGCAGTGAATATCACAACTGATTTCTCATATCCTAGAATATCTCTTTAAATCGAGTCAACATGAATGAAGTATGACTGTAAAATGAAGCTTCATTTTTTATTGAAATAACAGAATTTATACATCTGAGTGAATTTCATCCTACTTATTAAAGTTTGTGAGAATATTTTCTTAATTATATAACAGTTTTAATATTATTGTTAATATTTAACCTTTTATTCTACATATAGAATATATCTTCAATGGTGGTAAGATTTGCTCAAACTATTTAAAAAATTCACCTGTGAGAACTGCCTTTTTTTTTTAAGTGCTGCTCCTTTATTATATGAGACATTTTTGCATTTTTAAAAATACAAGATAATGCATGTGTTTAGCTTAATAATATAAAGCTAACACCATATAACACAATTCCATGAACTCCCATATTTTCACCAGCAAAATGATGATACTGTGATCTAGATTAAGAAATAAGATATTACCAATCCTTCCTAAGGTCCTGTATGGGCTTGTTCAAGATCTTAAGATCCTGCAATCCCCATAAAGGCAACTACCCTCTAGCATATTGTTATAATTGATTCCTCACTGTTAAACAGTTTTGTTGGGTAGAACCTAGATATGAACAGTGGAAGGAATGCCCTGAGGCAGAGTTCCAAGTCCATGAGGGAGGAATGATAAAGTAGGCAGTTAGTTAGACAGGGACTGGAGGCAAGGACAGTGATAAATAGGTTATACATTAGAAGCCCAGGGGTTTCTAATTCTAATTCTAATTCTGATCTTGTGGCTTCCAAAACCCTGGGGCTAACAGACCAAGAGCCACAGGTGCAGAGTATGCACTGTCCTCTTCTATTTATGCCCCAGAGTAACCCCTAGACTCTTTATAATGTATTTGTATTGGGGTTATAACCCCTCCACCATGGGAAAATGCTGCCATGAAGGTTCTGGTACAAACCTTACAGAGTCAAAAACTCCCCCTTCCAACCTGTGGGAGGAGTCCCCCCAAATGATTGGAAGTGGCCACCAATAAAGACCACCCTACTGAAGGGTCGCAGCTTTTCCTAGTCCAGAAAGACCCAACAAATATCCAGTCCCAAAACAACCTAGGGTCCAGCTCCACCTCAAAGAACCTGCCAGCTCTCCCACCTTGAGAGTGTACACTGCTCTGTGCTTGCCACTTTCCTTCTAGCTGTCTTTATTTGAGCTCAGATCCTCTTGTAAATCTTTTTGTAGGAAACCCAAGAACCAACACCTCCATTCACACATGCAGACTCTCCCACTTCAGACTCTCCCACTTGTAACAGTTTCACCATCTATGGATTCATATCAAAGTAATATGACTTATTTTAAAACCTATAAATTGATCATATATTGTGTATATTCCTTTGAGTTGTGATTTCTTCCTCATCCAAATATTTGTGAGATTTACCTTTGTGCTCTAGTTTTTTTTTGGTTTTCTCTTTTTCACTGAAATGTAACCATAGCACAATTTGTCTATTCATTTTGGTGTTAATGGACATTTGGATTATTCCCAGTTTTTAGCTACTATAAGCAACATTTCTACAAACATTCTGTTTATATCTTGGTACACACATGCAAGAGTTTCTTTAGGGTATATATGTAGGAGTTATAATTGCCAGTATCATAGAAAATGTATTTCTACTAGAGAATGACAAAGTGGTTTCTAAATTGGTTGTTCCAATGTAGAAAACCATTAACACATTGCTTCACACCAGCACTTGGAATAGTCATTGCAATTAACACTTGCAATTGTCATTGCAACTTTTTCATTGTTGCCAATCTGTTATATGTGGAATGTCATCTCATTGTGTTCTTAATATACACAAACCCAAGGCACTCATAAAATATGAAATCTAACAGAGGATATCTTCCGAGTGAAAAATTCACACCCAGATAATACAGCTTTTTTGCTCATTATATTGTACAATAGTTATACAATGTTGACTAGAAGTAGCTAGAGAAGATATGCTTGCCTTGTTCTCCATCTTAGGGGGAAGGAACTTATATTTTCACCATTAAGAATAATGCTAGCTGTGTTTTTTGCTTGTTTGCTTGTTTTGGTTTAATCTTTGGTAGATAATCTTTATCAGGTTGGAGAATTTCCCTATTATTCTTAGTTTGGTCAGTGTTTTTATTGGAAATAGGATTGAATTTTGTCAAATATTTTCATTTTATCTATTGACTGAATCATGTGGGTTTTGTTCTTTAATCTATTAAAATGATCTATTTCATTAATTTATTTTTATATATTAAAGCAATCTTGCATTTCTGGGATAAATCCCAGTGTTTAATTCTTTTTTTTTTAAAGATTTTATTTATTTATTTGACAGAGAGAGATCACAAGTAGGCAGAGAGGCACCTGGGGGGGAGCGGGAGGGGGGAAGCAGGCTCCCTGCTGAGCAGAGAGCCCGATGCGGGGCTTGATCCCAGGACCCTGGGACCATGACCTGATCTGAAGGCACTGAGCCACCCAGGCGCCCCTTAATTCTTTTCTAGATTTGATTCACTAACACTTTGTTAAGGATATTTCCATCTATGATGATGAGGGATACTGGTATTGGTTTATTGTTTTCTTTTCTTATACTGTCTTTGGCTTTGTTACCAGTGCATTATTGGCATTATAAAATGAGATGAAAATAACCCCCTTGGGTGGCTTAGTTGGTTAAGCAGCTGCATTTGGCTCAGATCATGATCCCGGAGTCCTACAATCAAGCCCTGCATTAGGCACCCCACCCAGCAGAAAGTCTGCTTCTCCTTCCGACCCTCCCCCCTCTCATACTCTCTCTCTCAAATAAATAAATAAAATCTTTTTTAAAATACCTCCCCCCCACACACACACATCACACTATATTTTCTGAAAGAGTTTTGTAAAGGAATGGTGATATTTCCTCAAATATTTTCTAGAATTCACCACAAATGTCAACTGGGTTGGGATTTCTTTGGCGGAAGAATTTAAATTTTAATTCTTTCACTTGTTTTAAGTCCATTCAGATTCTCTATTTTTTTCTTAAGTGAATTTTGGCAATTTTCCTCTTTCTAGAATTTTTCCATTTTACCTGAGATTTGTTGACTTAAAAAATTTTTATTATATACTCTTGTAATTCTTTTCATTTCAGTAGGGTGTAGTAATGTTTCCTCTTTCACTTTTAATCTGGTATTTTGTGACTACTTTCCTTTTTAATTTGTCAGTGTGATTAAAGTTTTTTCAATTTTGGTGATCTTTCTGAAGAGTTAACTCTAAGTTTTATTGATTTTCTATGTTTTTTTGTTTTATCTTTCAATGATTTCTTCTGTAATCAATACTATTTCATTCTACTTTCTTACTTTGGATTTTTCTTTCTCTTTTTTCTGGTTTCTTAATACGGAAGTTTAGGTTATTAATTTGAGACTTTTTTTCTTTTCTAATATAGGTATTAGAATCTATAAACTTCCCTCTAAATGATGTTCTAGTCATATCCCATAAATTTTGATACATTGTGTTTCACTTTCATTGAGTTCAAATTCCCTATATTAAAATAACCCTTCAGCTTTCTTTCGTTTACTGTTTACATTCTTTTACTTTCAATCTATTTATGTCTTTGAATTTAGGGTGTGTCTTGTCGGCTTTGTAGAGTTGGATGTTGCTTTTTATATCCATTTGACAATCTCTGCTTTGCTGGGATATTGAGAAAAATTATATTTAATGTGATTATTGATATAATCAGCTTTCTATTTGCTACTTTATTATGTTTTCTATATGACTTCAGTCTTTTCTCATCCTCTTTCTTTCCTCCATTCTTTGATGTTGCATATTCTCTAGTGTACCATTTAAATTCACTTTTTAAAAACTCTGTTTTATGAGTTATGCATTATCTTCTAAGTGTTTACTCTAGGTATTTGCACTATGAATCTTAACTGTCACAATCTACTTCAAATTAATACTAGTTAGTTTCAGCAAAATTTAGAACTTTGATCCAATATAGCTTTCTCTGCCTCCCTTGTGTTATTATTATTGTATATATTTATATGTATATTATAAATCCAACAATATAATTTTGTAATTATAGCTTTAAACCATCTTTTGTCCTTTAAGGAGTTTAAGAGAAAATGCAAAATATTTTATAGAGTCTTTTATGTTAGCACACGTAGTTACCATTCCTGGTATCTCCATTTCTTCCTCTGGAATTGAGTTGCCACCTGGAATTGGTTCCTATCAGCCTGAAGGACTTCCTTTACTATTTCCTATATGCCAGGTCAACTAGTCATACATCCTTTCAGTCTTTTTTTTTTTTTTTCAGTAGGCTCCACATTGGGATGTGAGGGGCTTGAAGTCATGACCCAGAGATCAAGACCTGAGCTGAGATTAAGAGTCAGACACTTAGTCAACAGAACCACCCAGGCACCCCAAATTTTTCAGTCTTTCTTTGAGGTTCTGAGTACTTTTTAAAATCTGTAGCTTAGTGTCCTCCATCACTGTTGAGAAAATTCTCAATTACTATAATCATCTGATTATACATTTTACAATAACTCAGTAAAACAATATTTTCAAAAATGAATGACATATATGCCTGGTCAATGTATTCTTTCTCCTCCAGATTTTGGCAACATGGTTTTATCTTCTATGTTGGAAATCTCTTGTCTAATTGGGGGAAAAATATGGTGTTCTTTATCCTGTGTGGTCAACTGAGCTACTACACAGAGATTAAAAAGTATAGCAAACTAAAACCTCAAGCTAGAGAAACCATATATCTTTGAGAGCTGAAAAAAAACCCTGAAAATTTTATCTAAAGAGAGAAACACCTTAAATAAAGATGTAATATCATAAGGATGAGGTATGACATATGACCTAATAAACACATACTCTAAACATTTTTTTAAACAGGAGCAGGGGGGCTTTATTTTTAACATTGTTTAAATAAATTTAAAATGTAAATCTTTATTTTTATGTTTCAGAGAGCATAACAAAATCCATCATCAAGCATCTTTTTTCTATATTTCCTTGGTCTCACTATTAAAAATGCTTTGTTAAAGGGCAGATACTATAGCTTTTCAGTAAGCAGAATTCCCACTGACCTCTACTGTTGGTTGCAGAGACATTTATCTCTATAAAGCTCACAGGGCCAAGTGCACCAATATTCATTAGGGAAATTACTTCCAGTACAGAAAGGTCAGCAAAATTTTAATGATCATTTAGGTGCATCATGATTCTAAGTCAAAAAGGAAGATAATCTAAAGTCCAGTTTTAAGGACTAGTTCCCCAAATTAGTTTGTTATCTTGAACCTGGCCTAGGAAACCTATCCACTTGTATTTTTTTTTTCTTAATACCCTATACATTACAGCACATGCACCTTCCTGTGTGCCTTTAATCAATCAAAGCCTTCCCCACCCAGGAAGCAATCATGTCATTCTACCTGCCTGGAACGCCCTCTCTACTTGCTACTATTTATCAAAATGCTTTCTGCTCTTCAAGGCCTTCTCAAGTCCCATCCCTTTCAGGGAGCCTTCTACAATCCATTCCACACCTACCAACAGGATTCCTCCCCTCACCTCAACTCCCACAGTACCTGCTGTCATATCAATATCATTTCATTATCATTGTTTTATGTATTTGTTTTATTTCCCTTAATTACAGTAATCTATTATGTTTACATAAGTACTTTATAAAGTATTTCATATCTTTTTCTTTAATTCTTAGAATGGGGTAGTAGACAACAGAAGTCTTTGATTTAATATTCTGATTCTTAAGAGCTGTGGAACTTTAGAAAATGTATTTAGTCTCTTTTAGTCTCAGTTTTCTTCTCTGTTAAGTGGGGATATATAATGCATTTTTACTGTGTTGTGAAGATTAAATGTGAGTATGTAGCTAGATAACCTAGGAAAGGCCTGGCTCCCAGTAAGTACTCAATAGACATTAGTTTTTGTGCTCCCAACAATTCTATGGTAATGTTATTATCAAAATGTATTATCACATGCTAAGTTTATGGCATTCCAAAGTATATCAGCATTAGCTATGAATAGTAGTACAAAATTTTACAGATGAAGAAATTGAGACACAAAGGATTGAAGTGGCCACACAAGATCTGAAATTTTGATTAACTCCAAATCTGGTGTCTTCCCACCTCCACATACTTATCGATCTCTCCTGAACATAATTTGATCGCCAAATCCAGCACAGTAACAGGCATGTAAAACTTACAAAAGCAATAACTGATGCAGACACATGTCAGTGTTAAACTGAGACCCTCTGGCTACCACAGCTTCCTGAGAACCTGAGGGCACGTCCCAGGGCACTTCCTGATCTGAAGCCTGCAGCCCCACCCAGGAAGCAAAAACGTCACCAGGGCAATTCAACTGGACCAGATGATGTTTCCTAACACAGCTGTGGAGGGCATGCTATTATTATTAGCTTATCCTATTATCTTCTACTCTCATCCATCTCTGCATATTCTCTCCTTAACTGTTCTCACTCCGCCTTTGTATCTGCTCCCTTCTACACTTCTCCCAGCTCAATGGTTTCAACATTCCCCATTCATTCAGTCGTTCAGTCCACCAAAAGTACTTTCAGAATTACTTTACCATACCACCACAACACAAATGCACTCAGAAGAGTTCAGGTGTGCTTGCTCTGTTTTTTCCCAGACTACAAGACTGAGAGCATGTAGTCAAACTTTGTGCAAAAATCTACTTAAATCAGTCCATTTAGACATTTTCCTTCTTCTAACAGATTCATGTTCTTCACTTGAAAAAAAATAGGGTTAACTTTTTAAATTTACCTTGTCTTTTTATTTTTCCTATCCTTATGATTTAAAGTTCTTTTTTGAATATGGAGAGCACGAACATGCTTCCTAAGTCAAGGGTACACAAAAGCTACATTCAGAAATGTGTCACTTCCTTGTCCCTTTCTGCATCTTGTCCCTCATTGCCTGTAGATAACCAGCTTCACTGTTCTCTTAGGTATCATCTTGGGTTAATTTTTGTGAAGATAGCATTTCTTAATTACCCATCTTTCTCAAACACTAGATACCATATGATATTTACTTCTTTGTACTTTGCTTTTCTTCACTTTAACAATTGCTGTTGAATATCTCCTCGAAGTGACTCAAAATCAGAACACAGACATAAACCCTTATTTATGTCTATAGCTGCTTTGTGCCCCATTGTGTGCAAGGACCATAGTTTATGCAGCATATCTCTAGCATTTGGAAGTTCAGGCAGCAACTAATATTTTGCCATTACAAATAAATAAATAAGTAAATACTTGCATATATGCATATAAATACACATCTATCTCTAGGGTAAATTCCCAGAAATAGGACTTCTAAAACAAAGGGTAGACTGTAGACTTTATTGTCTTCTTCTTCTCACCACCATGTGTGTCAGTGCTTATTTTCCCAAAGCATTCACAACAGAAGCTGTTTGTAAGATTTAGAATCTGTACCCATGTCCTGAGTAAGAAATAGTGTCTCCTTGTTATTTTAATTTGTATTTTTTTTAATTTATTTAACAGACAGAGATCACAAGTAGGCAGAGAGGCAGGCAGAGAGAGAGAGAAGGCAGAGCTTTAATGCACTGACCCACTCAGGTGCCCCTAATTTGCATTTCTTTTATTGTGATCATTGGATATGTTTTCATATGTTTAAAGATGATTTTATATCCCTTTTTGCTCATTATTCTTTTCTAAAATTTTGGTGTTTTCTCCTATACTTTTATAAGTTCTTTGTCAAATGGTTTGCAATATATGTTGCAAATATTTTCTCCCACCTTGTCATTATCTTTAGACGTTCTTAAATATTTTCTTTTTCATACAAAAGTTCTTTGTAAGTTAGATAGTCAAATTTCTATGTCTTTTTTTTAGGGCCTCTGGATATTGAATCATAGAAAGCCATTCTTATCCCCATGTTTTCTTATACTATTTGTATAGTTTCATTTTCTTAACATTTAGCTCCTTTTTTTTTACAGCCTTTATATTCACATTTATGGTTTTTCCATTTAGGTCTCCTTGGACTTTATTCTTTTTAATGCTGGAGGAAATGGATTTAATTTTTTCTTTCTCAAAACAATACTATAGTTTTCCCAACATCATTTATTAAAAAGTCCATTTTTTCCCTATTTGATACTCTGCTTTTCTGATATTCTAGTTTCCCAAATTAATTTGTATTCTTTCTGTTCTACTTCATTGGTCAATCTGTCTATTCTTATTTAAGTACATATTGTTTCAATCATAGAGGCTTTTCAGTTTGTTTTCTAACTGCAGAGTTCATTTCAAACAGATACAATGTTCTACAAGATGATATGTACAGGTAGAAATCTCAATTCTCAGAAAGGAAGAATATTATAATTTGTCTTCTTTTTTGAATAAGGTATTTCTGCTACTTTGTATTCATCCAACTTTATCATTCAGTCTTTATTATTATCAACACTCTAAAATAGAATTTGAAAGACTACCACTTGCCACTTAAAATTATAGCTGAAAAGGCATTTGTTTGAAAGAAGGAAGCTAAATATTGTAGACACAAAAGTAGCCTTTTTACTATTTGCTATCATCTGTCCACATTACAATTAAGGGTCTGAAGGTAGGTATGAGGATCTCGGTATAAAACTAGTTCCTAGTTCATGCAGACAGTATAGCTCCAGAAATAGACAGAGCTTTGAGTGGCAATCCAGTTGGAAAGAACGATTAGGGGTCTGGCATTCCGTGTGTATAGTTATCATACTGTTTTAATTCACTTTGTGAATTTTCACATAGACCATTTGTTAATGTTCAGTGTAGAAAGCCTAATAGAGGTCATGGGGTGGTTGAAATTCCTGGGAAGAGGGCTTCAATTTCATTCTCCTCACCCCACACACATAACCTGAGCACCAGCACTGAAACTGGCAGGTGCCCTTGAAACTTTGGAACCCAGGAATCAGGGTGAAACAAGGCTAGTGCCATAGGTGATACCTCATTACCATAACTCTATTATTTTTCAGTCACAAGTGAAAATACTTGTACTGCTCCACTTGGTCACCTCAGGACAATTTTGTCACTCCAGCTATACTTTTTTATTAGACTAAAACCCTTGGAAGGCTATATTCATTAGGACACTTTGGATTGCTAGTGACAGAAAGCCAATTCAAAGTAGCTTAAGATGAAAGGAAATTTATTGCCAAATATTCCTGGGAATTCTAGGAGTGAACACTCTAACAATGAAATTCTTGACTTGAATCCATTTTGCATGAAGTCAAGTTGGCAGGCAGGAGGGCTGTCAGCAGCTGTAGGCTCACATAATCTTAGTTTAACAGCCACAGTAGAAAATACTTTTCTTTTCATGTGAATCACTAAGACTCTGACCTTGCTTGGCTTATATGCCTATCCTCAGCTCTAGCCATGGTCATATGTTCACTCTGTATCTTGAACAGGGATTTCCCCAAGGAGAAGAGGCTACCAGACACAAACAACAGGTCCACTTCAGAAACGGAATCAAAATCTAAGTTATCTTTGTGTCCTCCACAGGCCTTTGACCTACCAGATTTTTCAGTCACTGGATGCTAGGAGAGGACAGTACTGTGATAAGAAGAAAGAGGTAAAGTGGAGGCAGAGCAGATTGGCAGGTAAGAAAGTAGATGTGAACAGAAGAGAAAAATATACAAAAAGGAGAAAATAAGGTGAAATTTGTCCTTGCTTTGTTTAACATATTTGTATAGAGATAAGGAAAGCTATCATAGCTTTCTCTAGGAGACAAAGTTTTTTTTTTAAACATGAATAATCATTGGGATCATTTTTAGAGAGCCTTTATAAGATGCCGGGGAGTTTATCCAATTCGTCTCTTGATTTGGTCGTTGTTAGCTGCAGCATATCTGTTACATGTTATATAACCATAGATACCTTGATGGGCAATTCCAGTGGGCTTTGTGAGCATCTGCTAACTATAATTACTGCTGTTACACATATGAAGATCTTGAAGATAATTACATTGGGATGCCAAGGTTATTCAACAGTTATGGACTTGAATTGGTAGCCCAGCATTTCACCACCAATTTTATCACCCAGTGTCAAAATTCTATCATTATCATCAAAGAAAACACAAGGATATGACATACAGATGACATCCACACACTTCTCTACCTAAATCAATGATTTTTAGTCTCATATCTTTCAAGAGATGGAATATGGGGTACATACAAACACATGCACTCACATTCATACATTCACTAAAATGAAGCATTGCCAAACAAGGGAGAGTTTAATGCTGATTTAGAAATTAAAAGGGTTGTCACTTAATTGCACTATATCCCTAAAGTCTGGGCACTATCCTTTACATGCTCTGTGGCTCAAGTCTACCACCCAAGAAGCTTACCAAAAATATTTCAGCAAAAGTGAGACTTTTGCTATAAGAGGTTCCAATATGCAAGACAATGGATAGAGCTTTTACAGATAATAATAATAAATAATAATAATCTCCTGAATCAACCACATTTATGGTCAATCACTGTACTAAGTGATTTATAGGCTTATTACATTTGATTCTTAGACTACTCTTTTGATGTTGGTATTATTGTTATCTTTATTTCCCAGTTGCCTAAGGTCACACATTAAATGACATAACTCAATTTCAACTACCGTGTGCTATAAATCTAGTGCCCTGGGTTTTTTGTCCAAAGCAGAGTACTTTTGGGTATACTGACATATAGCTACTACAAACAAGTGGCTGATGCTTCACCACATATTTTATGTGGGTCCAGAGACATAAATTTACTAAGGCAAGCAACTACTTTTCCAATATCTTTTACCTACCACAGGTTACTTTTCTAAGAGTCAGAAATTCATTCTTCTTGACTAAAGAAATAAAAACAAAAGGGCTTCGATACTGTTACTACAGTTCTGGGCAACTCTTTATTCTAGGCAGGAAGCCTCTTTTGCATATGCCCTTCTTAAATTTTGAGCATGTCTTAGAGTTCACTGTGCAACACCAATTGTTTAATGTAACTCAAGTCCTTTCTTTTTGCCTAGATCATTATCAAATAGAAATTAAAATTCTCTGAGCACTAAAAATATGTGGTGAAGCATCAGCCACTTGTTTGTAGTAGCTGTAGAGAATGGGACCAAATGTGGACAGGGATCAAACTTTACTTAACAAAAAACATTGAAAAATGAGACAAGTAATATTGAGCAGTAAAGTGAGTATTATTGCCATCAATTAGGAGTCAAAAGCCTGAGTTCAAATTCAGATTTAGTGCTTAATATCTATCTGATTTTGCTAAGTGGCTAAATTCTCTCATGCTCGTTTTTTCCATCTGTACAATGGAGTAGCACCTATCTTCAGAAGTCTTATGAGGATTACATTAACTAATATATATGAGACACTTACAACAATACCCGACATGTACTAAGAGTGCAATAAAAAGAATCAGGTATGTGACTGTAAATATTTGTAGTTGATTGGATCAGAAGCATAGATGATAAAGGATCTCTGCAAAGAAGTTACCAGCCTGTCACTCAGCCCAAGGGGTAGTCTAGGGAGGTTCTCCTGGCAACTAGGTTAGACATTCAGTGCTAAAGTCTAGATCCTGTATGTATTTGGTTTGCTCTCATGGTCTCTGGATCCATTATAAAGTTTTCTATTTTCTCTTGAGAAAGAGAGAATTCTTGGGTAGAACTGGAACATAAAGGAGGTAGAGAATAAATGCCCTTCGCCCTGGCAAATAGAAGATGTTATAGGGCCTGTTATGAAGAAGCAGAGATAAGAACAGCAGTGGCTATTTGAAAACCTTCCTCAAAATAACCCAGATTCAACCTACAGCCCACTGCTCCTAAGGATCCCAGGAGAGAGTTGCATAAAACTCCATTTAAAGAGAATTCTGTTTTAAAACTTCTCTAGAAGGAAGGTAAATTATGAATTTTAACATTACCTTAAGGCTGGCGAGCATAAAAGATGTGTTTATAATATTCCTTCTCTAGAATAAGGTCTGAGGACTTGAGTGGAAGCTCCTTCCTGGCTTGCATGCCCTGACACAGTACTTCTCACACTGGTAATTTTAAATTTTGTTCATGATTATTTTACCACTGCCTATAACCCACTCTCAACCAAAAGTACCATGAGAGCAGAGACCTCTGTCTAGTTTTGTTTACCATTTTATCTCCAGTACCTGGCATTGCTGCCTGACACTTACTAGATGTTCAGTAAATATTTGCTGAATGAGTTAATGAACTACAAAAAGAATATCTCATTCTTTCTCATCCATAATCCCCAGAAGAAATTAGTCTGACAATTGTGCATATCAACAAATGTGGATTTCAGTTGATAATTACTGAAATGTGCAATAAATAAAATAATAATCTGATAATATCATATCAAAATCTTAACTTCTTAAGAAATTGGAATATCATGTTACCATAAGTCCATCTTCCTGGCATTTCAGCCATCTACTCAGAGTAGCTGTCATCCCTTCTCAACAGAAGGTTATATGTTCTGTACTGTCCCTGAGATCCCCTCCGCTTCTCACTGTCTCAACTACACCAAGGCTAAGTTTCAGTTGCAATATGAAAAACTAAAAAAACAAAACAAAACAAAACAAAAACTATTGAGATCTCAGAACCATTATACTTGATGAATTCATTCATTTACCTCCATATTCCCTACAGGCATTTGAATTTATGGCCTTGAGTTTATACCAGAAGAAAAATGTATTAGTGAGTCAGATAGTTTCTGACCAAACTACATAATATTCAACATAGAAAATGTATTGCAAAGTTTCAGGTTAGGATTTTAGGCATAAAGCTCCTTCAAGGAGCTGAAAACACATACTTTTGACCATCCACAGAACAATACCCATCCAAAGAGACAAATGATTACACCTCCCACAACAAACACCTGGTTGTCCTCTGCCAGGCTTTGAGCAATTCACCTGGCCTTTCTAGATGTAAAAGCCATTTGCACACTAAGCTCATAGTGGCTATATATATATTCATATATATATATGAATATATATATATTATATATAGGAGGAGGATTGGAAAGAATGGAGTTAAGTCATTCATTCTGAAAATTTAAAGTCATAATTTTAGCATCCAAAGAAATTTGAGGAAGGTTTTAGTAAAACTGTCTTCTCTTTCTTTTTTATGCTTTGTATTCTTTCTCTTTACTCTTCACTTTTTTCTTTCTCATCCCAGAGAAGGTGAAATGTCTTATCCAATATTGTTCTGAGCTACAACTAAAAGAATGGATTAAGATATCCCAAGAAAGAGTAATGGAGCTCTGTCAGTGGATGTAGTGTCATTCAGGACAGATTAAGCATGCATTTCATCATATGTTAGGAAATACAAATGTTTTAAAATCAGTGATCAAAGCTTCCATCAAGAAAGCCAGGAAAATAAAAATATCTACTCTCTCAACATTGTACTAGAAGTCCTGGTCAGTGCAATAATGCAAGAAAAAGAAATAAAAGGCACAAACATTGGAAAGGGGAAAATAAAGCAGCCCTATTCTCAGGTCATATTACTGCATACATAGAAAATTCAAAATTCTATAAAATATTAGATTTAGTAATATGGTATGGTGGTCAATAGATGAAAATTCAATGACATTTCTGTTTTCCAGGAAGAAAGAATCAGAAAATGAAAATTAAACAACTGCTATATATAAGAGCATCCCCAAAAATCAAGTCACAGATCTTTAAAAGAAGTATGTGAGAGATTTCCATACAGAAAACTATAAAACACTGCTGAGTGAAATAAAAAGAGACTTAATTAAATGGAGAGTTGCACCATGTTTATGGATTGGAAAACTTGATATTCAGTTCCCTGTTGTTCTGATATTAATCACTACCTGCTCATTGTCAAGATGCAAAGCAGTCAAAACAAAATCACAGCAAGCCATTTTGTAAAAATTCATATCCTGACTCCAAAATGCATATGAAAGTACAGTGAACCTAGAGTAGGCAACATGATCATGAAGAACAATCAGAGGACAGATACTACTTCGAGACTTCAAGACATACCCTGAAATGCCAGTAATTAAAATAGGGTAATATTGGTATAAAAATTAACAGAGAACACAGACTAGAATTCATGGAGAGTCCAGGAAAGTCTGAAGGTTTTGTGTACAGTACAAATTATAGGTATTATACTGTATGGGAGGTCACTGGTTTGCCACAAATTCAATAAAGAAACAAGTCAGTTATACATTTATTGAATACCTGCTATGTATAATGTGGAGTAAATATATAAGGAACTTAAATAAGTCACAGTCCCTGATCTCAAGGAATTCATATTTTGGATATATTTGAAATTATTTATGACATGACAGAGTAATATAACAAGGCATGTAGAAGATAGACTAGTTTTATCTAAAGGGAACCTGGAAGACATAAGAGAGATAATTTTGAAATGATGAATAAAGTTTTATTAACAGAGAAACATCTCCTATATGAGTACAAGCAAATAGAAATCAAGTCTGTTATTACCTGGTGCTGGTCCTGAATAATATTCATTTTAGGAGTATGTGTTTTAGAAAATGTGATTTAGAAATCAAACACATACATACTGTCAAGGCTAGACACCTCAATCTGCTAAAATTAAAATATGAAGTTTACTATAATATCCATTATAGTAAATACATTTCATTTAATAAACTTCTTGCTCTTTTTCATTCAGACCTGAGCTTGATATGTCCTTATTGTGTTCATATTACCTTTGGGGGAAGTATGATGTTAGATGACTCAACCAAAAAAGAATAACAGATGGCATCAGTGGTATTGAAAGCTATTGCCAAAGTCATAAATTGTATACTAGCAAGATGTGGAAGGTAGAGCAATGAGTCATTACTCTGCTGTTTAAAAGTCCCCAGAGGCTGGTTTAAAATGAGTTTGCCTAAGTAGTCCCAGTGAAAATTGAATTTACCAGTGAATTTTTACCAAGACAGTCTCCTTATTTCTAAGTAAAAATAAACCCAACACATTTTATTCGGCATATCCTGAGGCCAAATTTTCTTTGATGAATGAAAAAAAAAAAAAACAAACCCAACCCCCCACCCCATCATGTACCCTTAAGGATTCTGGATTCAAAAGAACCTATTTTAACCATGATTCCTTATCTGTAAAATAGAGAAACCTAACTCTGTGACTCCTAAGGTCATATAGTTTCTAATTTCCTCCAACCCTAGCCTCACTTTCAATCTGTTTATATTTTTGTGAAAAAGAGAGAGAGAGAGAGAGAGAGAGAGAGAGAACAGCACAAATCAATTTTTAATCAGGTATGTAGGATAATATAAAGTATCAGAAAAGGAGAAGATCATTTTATTTAAGATAGACATGGGCTGAAGTTTAGACTCCAGGCAAGTCATAGAAACAGAAATGAGCTTGGATGTGAAAGGAAGGGGCAAAACTGTCTCCATTCTGTGGAGGATACTTGTTAAAAATATTCTGAGAATTTCATTTAAATAACGTAGAGTCATTAAGAAAAGATTTTTTAGGCATGCCTGGGTGGCTCAGTTGGTTAAGTGTTCAGCTCAGGTCATGATCCCAGGGTCCGGGATCAAGCCCTGCATCGGGCTCCCTGCTTAGCTGGGAATCTCCTTCTCCCTCTTCTGCTCCCCTTGCTTGTTCACTCTCTCTCTCTCTCTCTGTAAAATAAATAAGCAAAATATTAAAAAAAAAGAAAAAATAGAAAAGATTTTTTAGATATAGTGCTGTGAAATTAGGCATAAAACTAAGATAATGAATTCCTGAGAAAGAGTGTGTCATCCAGAAAGTTGTGCTTGAAGAATCAAGCACTCCAGAACTTATTTATCTACTAGTTGCTTGTCTCTTCCCTTAAAGGTTCATGTGTTTTAAGAAAGAAAGAGAGAGCACGCAGGGGGAGGGGCAGAGGAAATGGGAGAGAGAGAATACCAAGCAGACGCCACACAAGCACAGAGCCTGATGTGGGACTTGATTTCATGACCCATGAGATCATGACCTGAGCAGAAACCACCAGACACTGAACAAACTGAGCCACCTAGGCACCCTTTCTGCTCTTAAACATCTCCCCAATTCCCCAGCCCATCCCCAGCCACTGATAACCATAATTCTACTCTTTTGTTATTATGAGTTCAGCTTCTTAAAATTCTACATATAAATACAAATATCATACAGCATTTATCTTTTTTCTGTCTGACTTATCTCACCTAACATAAGGCTTTCAAGGGCTAGCAATGTCACAAATGGCAGGATTTCCTTCTTTGTCATTGCTGAACTATATTCAACTGTATCAACCACAGTTGATTGATTCTAGTCAACAATACTGCATTAGACATGGGGAGATGGAGAGGAGAAGGGAGTTGAGGGAAACTGGGGGGGAGATGAACCACGAGAGACTATGGACTCTGAAAAACAACCTGAGGGTTTTGAAGGGGCAGGGGGTGGGAGGTTGGGGGATCCAGGTGGTGGGTATTGTGGAGGTCACGCATTGCATGGAGCACTGGGTGTGGTGTAAAGCTATGAACTCTGTTACGCTGAAAAGAAATTAAAATATATATATATATATTAAATAAAAAAAAAACAATACTGCATTATAAACTTTAAAGTTGCTAAGAGATTAGATCTTAATTATTTTCACCACAAAGAAGAAATAACTATGTGACATGATGAAAAGTATTAGCTAACTCTACAGTGATAATTATATTGCAATTTATAAATGTAACAAATCAACACATTTTACACTTTGGACTTAGACAATGTTATATGTCAAATATACTTCAATAAAAATAATGAAGAAGTAAATTTAATTTTTAAAAAATAGCCCTAGGATCCCTAGGTAGCACAGTCAATTAAGCACCCCACTTTCAGGTTTGGCTCAGGTCATGATCTTGGGGTGGAGCCCTGTGTCAGAATCCACACACTCAGTGTGAAGTCTGCTTGAGATTCATGCTCTCTTTCTCCCTCTCCCCCTCTCACTCATTCTCTTTCCTTCTCCCTCTCTAAGGGAATAAATAAATAAATATTTAAAAATTTTTAAAAAGATAGCCCTTTAATATTGTGGGCACCAAGGATAAGTAAATACACTAACTGTGAGCTTTTTGCCCTAGGCTTGGGCTAGCAAGTTCTTAGACCTTGCGGGGACAGTGCAGAATTAAAAGAATTGCCACAGGAGAAAATG
>PISX010031239.1:0-17564 GCA_004024625.1 Mellivora capensis
ATATGAGGAAGTGGAGATGCAACATGGGGGACTAGGGGGGCAGAAAAAGAAGAAAAGAAACAAGATGGGATTGGGAGGGAGACAAACCATAAGTGACTCTTAATCTCACAAAGCAAACTGAGGGTTGCTGGGGGGAGGGGGTCGGGAAAGGTGGGTGGGGTAATGGACATTGGGGAGGGTATGTGCTATGGTTAGTGCTATGAAGTGTATAAACCTGGCGATTCACAGACATGTACCCTGGGGATAAAAATTTGTTTATAAAAAATAAAAATTAAAAAAAAAAAAAGAAAAAAAAAAGGCAAGGAAAGTCTCTACAATATTTTTTTACAATCCATGCATCTTTAATATCTCCATTTCTACCAGCTTCACCCATTTCTAACATCCCTAATGCTAATTGACACACATTAATTTTACCAATGAAAAGCCATTTTTAACAAATTATGCTAATTAAGGATATTCTGGTGGTGTTTTTAGAAGATTAAGATAGCTTAATTGTTGCTAGAATGCACCTCTGGAGGCCGGTTAGATTAGTTGATTAGAAGATTAGTTGTTGACACCTAGGGAGTGAATTTTTAGTTAGGGCAAATGACCCATCCTTATGCATAGCTTAATCTAACTGACACACACATATACTTCCTATAAAATGTAGTGGGTAGTTTAAACTACACCCTATTAAGTAGCCCATGCAATTAATAAAGGGCAAAATTAGAACTAGATTGCGCTCTTCAACTCCCAAATTTGAAAGTTTTACCACTATAATATCCCGACTTGGCAATAATCCTACAACTAGTCCAGACTTGCTGCCTAAGAGGTAACCTTCTCTAAATCAGCCTATTAGTATCAAAAGAGTTCCCACTTAAAATGAAAATAACAAATTTAGCTGCTGATATGAATCTGGGAGCATCATGCAAATGGATACAGCAGGATTAAAAAACAGAGCATTAAATTATGAAAGCTTGGATTTACAAGAGTCAAATGTAAATAACAAATAGTCATTTATCAGAAAATTAATAGAAAACATAATAAATGTTGAATGAGAAGTTTAAAGCAAACCTTGTTTCTATCATCTCTCCTATATTTTGACCCTGTCATGTCATGTCATGTTTGCAAGACCTGCTCCGATTTTAGAACTATTTATGTTCATCTCTTTGATAATTTCTTTTGTTAGTAGTCAGCATCCATTCCACGACTTCTTTTTTTTTTTAAAGATTTTATTTATTTATTTATTTGACAGACAGAGATCACAAGTAGGCAGAGAGGCAGGCAGAGAGAGAGAGGAGGAAGCAGGCTCCCCGCTGAGCAGAGAGCCCGATATGGGGCTCGATCCCAGGACCCTAGGACCATGACCTGAGCTGAAGGCAGAGGCTTTATCCCACTGAGACACCCAGGCACCCCCTTCCATGACTTCTAATCTGTTTTTATGCAAGATAATTGCTTATGGAAAAGCAATGATAGGGTTCCTATATGTGATCCCTGGTTTATACTCCCAAAGAAGCTAAGACAGATTCTGCTATGAAAATTCAGTAGTCATCTGCAGAAATAAAGAGGGTCAACAGCTACCATTTTCATGCTTCTCCAAAGGGTTGGCTCACTGCTCTACTCAACATGGAGGAGAAGCCTTCTGCTTCCTACACTTGCTTTATGGCTTTATGTAAATGTGTTCAGTGCACTTTGGCTGCCCTTCTGAAGGAAAATTATTCTCAACTGTGCTCTTTTGTTTGTTCAGTCATTGTAGAGGTGAAGGCTAGAGATTGCCAATACAACAGATCGAGAAGATCTCATTTTATGGGAGAGTGTGTTTCAGTAAGAATGAACACTGACTGAAGCCAAAACTATGATGAAATTGTTAGACATCTTGGAGTGATGAGGGATGGGTAAAACTAATTTCCACCTAGAGATGCTGGTACTTTTTCCCCCTAAAACAATGGTATCTTGATAACACACTTTATCTGTGAAACAAGAGTATATTTTTAACCTCCTTCATAGAAATGACAACATAAAAGCTCTTATAAAAGGCTGCGTTTGACACTAAGTGTTAAGTCAGTTCTTAATGATAATCTACTGAAGTCTTTATTGCTTGGTCTTCTGGGAATTAAAAACCACTGGGCTTTCCCTGAAACTCTCCACTGGGAAAAACATGTGGTTCCTATATTCTGTTCAATTACGCTTCCTGGAAGGGAGGAGGCTGGGAAATAGAATACGGAGTTCATAGACCAAACAACAACAACAAGGAAACAACTGATAGGTAAATGGGTTAAATAGTTAAGTGGTGATCCATCTGAGTATTAGCCCTTCCTCTGTTAAACCTGGTATCAAAGGATGAATGCCATGATAAGGAGTTCAAAAGCACCCTCAGCTTGAAACAGCTTTGGAAAAACCAAGCTGGTTTAACTGATATAATTATTGTGGATTCATTGAAGTCTGAACAGCAAAGTATTTAAAGCACTGTCAGGAAACATTAAATCTCCCTTCTGAGACTAGGATTGAAAAAGATAGGACAGCTCATTTTTTACATTAAAGCAGGATTGGACCTGATTAGTATTTGAAATATTTCTTTCCCAATTTGGGGCAGCATTAGATTTTGGCTAGTGAAATATAAATGAACATCAATTGTACATGACAGCTGCTGATCCAAACCACTTAAAATTCCCTGGATGTCCTTTTCGCTCTTAGACTGGCTGCCAGAGTCTCATCATCAAAGCCAGAGGTGGAGCCCCGCCTTGGCTGTGAAGGGTTGGAAAGATAGCTGTTTGTTTTGTGTGGACATGAATCACTAGGGGGGCCATTACAATATTTTAAGGTAGGTCACACTACTCCAAGTCACTCAGCATTATGCTCAGAGGCCAGGGAGCTCAGAGACTTGTTGCTTTTTGCTTCCGTGGACATCAAATCCAATGTATCACCACCTCCTCCTGCTACTGGTTGTGACCCTAGAGTTTAAGAGAAGCATGCGAGCACCGAGTGTTAATGCCACAGTAATAAAGATTTTACCTCGTAAATATTTTTGCTCATGATTTGGAAACTGGAGGAAGATAAAGATATTAAGTTTCCTTCAGTTGTCCTTGGAGGGAAATTTAATCATGGTTAGTCCTTGGCCATCATAATGGGTTCATTGAAGCAACTTTCCAGGCCAAAATAAATAGTTCATTATACACAAACTAATTCAAGAGATAAGGTTGATTTGGCTCTTTGGAATTGAGGTCCTTTTCTTTCCATTAGTCTAGTTAAAAATATGGTAACCAGGTTCACCGAAAACTCCAAGCTCTCTCCAAATCCCTCCTCCCTCCATCTGACTTGATTTCAAGATCTTATCTGAAAGATCTATTAGAACAAAGAGCCCACTAATTAAGCAGCTAACCCCAAGACTATGCTGTTAGCCTGGGGGGACTTGTTTTATTCCATTAATTTGTGAGCTGCTACTTTATCTCCAGTGGTAATTGGTGCATTCAGTCTATCTCTACCCACTTCTACAGGAGGAAATACCACAATTTTCTCTAATTTGAACTCAATTTTATACCAGAGTTTAGACCAGCTAGCCCCACATTTTTCTTTGTTAGTGATCTTGAAGAAGCACCCTTTATAGTGTTTTCAAAGACTGCTCATCTTTATCTATTACCCACGCAAATGTTCTGCGTTTAGCTAAGGTTGTAGCTGGTGGAACCCAAATGCTTAGCAGATTTTGGATTGATTCTGCTCTCCACAGCCCAGTCTGCTCTTTGCTATATGAATTGAGCAGGAAAGGTCACAGTGAATCAATCCCGGCCTGGGTTTGCAAAAATGTGAATAGAAGGTAGTCAGTCATGGTAGCTCCCTTTTGTGAGAAGGTTATTAAAGTTCACTGGAAAACAATTTCCCCAATCTCACATTTATAATTGAATACTGCTGTTGTGAGGTTTCAATGAGATGAAGTATGTGAAAGTGCTTTGTAAACTCTGTAAAATAAAAAGTCTGAGAGAAGAGCTGCTCAGCTGTTCACTATGGTTCATACTGAAGAACAGGATTATGGGGCGGGGGAGGGATGGACACACGTCGCTGTCTCATTTATATACTTCTCTAAAGTTTGAATCTCTAATATCAAAAGCTACCAATATGTATAACTTGTAGAACTGGCAAACTCAGTAAGAATCTTTTTTTTTTTTTTTTAGAGTGTTTTCCACAGGGAAGAATGTAAAAACAGTCTTTGCTTTGCCATTAAAATTCACCTTTCAAATACCTAAAACGGGAGTAATTATCAATCGTTTTTGAATATCACATATAGAGTCAAGAATAGGAAAAATGAAGCTAGCATTTTCTGAAATCATAACATATTCTGTAGGTATAATTTGAAGATTGCTTTTTAAGAATGTTGAAATACGGGGTGCCTGGGTGGCTCAGTGGGTTAAGCCTCTGCCTTCAGCTCAGGTCGTGATCCTGGGGTCCTGGGATCGAGCCCCGCATCAGGCTCTCTGCTCCGTGGGGAGCCTGCTTCCTCCTCTCTCTCTGCCTGCCTCTCTGCCTACTTGTGATCTCTATCTGTCAAGTAAATAAAATCTTTGAAAAAAAAAAAAAAGAATGTTGAAATACCTTATTTTGCTATTCTTGTGGTAAAACAACACAGCCATGAGTATTCCGGGGAAGGTATTTGTGAATGGAATATGAGGACATTTCAAGTCACCAAGAAAATTGTCCTGCACAAGATTCAGTATAAATAAGATGGGGACAGATCTAGAAACTGAAACCTTATGCACAGGAAGGAGCCCAAGGGGATCCCTTTATGAAGGGGAGAATACCCTACCTTTGGTCTCTTCTTCAAGAAGTCCTCATTCTGCTGCTCTGTTTCCTTCAGTGATCTCAACCTGGGCCCCAGATATCCAGGCCTCCTTTGCAGTTCAGAGAAGACCTGAGTTCCTGCTCCAGCTCTGACATTTATTAGCTTTTTAAAGGCCAGGTCCATGCTTGAAGCTTATTAAACCTCCCGTGGAGAAGGGAGGTCTGTGGGGATCAAATGAGATTGGAAACAAAAGCTACCCAGAGAGTCCATATCCACAAACAAAGGTAAGATGCAATTTTATTTATTTACTTTCCATACTACCTTGTCCTTGTCAACTTCTGCGCAACTGAAGTTCCTTGCCTCAGGACTTTGTTTTCTGTAGTTAATCTGATAAAGTAAACTCTGCTCAAGTGTTAGGAGGTGCTAATGAGTTAACTTAGTACCCTTCTCAGGTAATATATTTACATTTGGAAGGAACTAAAAGGAGCTTTTCCTATTTATATAATGGGAAGGGGAGGAGGTAGGAAATGTGTCTACACTCAGTGCCTTCCCCATGCGCAAGACATGCTGACAGGAGCTCCATATTCATTGTTTTTAAAATCCACACAATGACCTTATAAGGTGTGTATGAACGCAAGATTTTGTAACAAACAGTGACTATGTCTAAGTGGATCAATTCATTAGGGAAAATTTAAGGTTATAATGTGATCACAGCGGGAACAGGCATCATGATTTGGAACTTGCATCTTAGGAAAAAAGCTGTTGCTTGCAGTTCAATGGCATTATTTAGTGCTTTGTTTATCTTAATAATGGGTAATCAGGATTTTAAGAATGTGTATGTAACTCAAGGCTAATGATAGTGCTGGAGGGGATAAGAAAAGGAAAAGATTTCTTTTCTCTAAGTAAAAAATCCAAAAAGAAATAATACAGTGACCCTCCCCACATGGCAGATCCAATATAGATTCAGTGTTTATCAAGATTTCCCCTCATTTGTCCCAACTATCCCTTCCTTCCTATTCTGAAATGCATTAAAGCAAATCAATGACTTTGTGTTATTTCATCCCAACAAAACAATGATGAAACATGATAATTTTTCTTTGAAGAACTTTCCCTCATTGAACATGGCTGATTACTCTGAAATATAGTTCATACCAGAGAGTTAGGCTCAATGCTTAAATTTTCCCCTCTAATTGCCAATTATCATGGTTAAGTATTGTATAATGGTTACCTCCAGTGATGACAAAGGAGATTGTGTGTGTCTGTGTGTTTCTTTTTAATTTTGCTTTGATTGCTTTGGCCAACCCCCTTTATGGATTTAAGACGTTTTTGTGTATTCAGTGTTGTAGAAGATGTTGTTACTGCTCACTTATACCTACCTCAACATTCATCATTCCTGAAGATGGCAAGCACCTGCAACTCTCCATCCGAGAGTTTTATCTCATCTTATGCACAGGGCAGGTGGGAAATATCAGAGAATTGACATGTGAGGAGTATCTCTCAGTTAGTGGTATAAGACAAGTCTGAGGTGTGTTCCACACTGTTTTCCAAGGGTCCCAGCAGAATTGAGCCTCCTTGCTCTCCACGATAACCTGCATATTCACATCTCTTATATTGTCTTTTAACTCTTTCCTGTCTTGCTTCCCCACTCTGTGATTCCTCTCCCTTAAAATCATTCCTCATAAACCATATGCACTCAAATCTTTTCAGCTTCTCCTTCTGGGAACATGCAACCTAAGAAAGTTGCTACCAAGAATAGCTGTAAGGAGCAGACATTCAGAATGAGATAGTGATGGGATAAATGGGATAAGCCCCATTATTGAAAAGTGGAGCAATGATTATCTCTAACATGGCATATCATAGATTTCATTAGATTCACTTAATCATTAGATTTCACCTATAGAGGTTTCAGAAAGAGAATGTGTGGAAGGGGATGTACCAGCTTATGCAATAGCTCCAATACTTAAAAGATACAGAGCCTGGGAAATTATGAAGATTGGGGAATTAGTTGGTTGTTGTTAATAACCAAAGGAAAAAAGGAAATGAAGGAGGTCAACAATCTATCAGCTCAGGCTGATAGCTAAATTCATGGGGAACGTAGATAGCATAACCTCTCAACTTGTTGAGTCACTGTGTGGTACACCTGAAACTAATGAAACATTGTGTGTCAACTACATTTCTTTTTTTTTTTTTTTTTAAGATTTTATTTATTTATTTGACAGAGAGAGAGATATCACAAGTAGGCAGAGAGGCAGGCAGAGAGAGACAGGGGGGAAGCAGGCTCCCCGCTGAGCAGAGAGCCCAATTCGGGGCTCAATCCCAGGACCCTGGGATCACGACCTGAGCCGAAGGCAGAGGCTTAACCCGCTGAGCCACCCAGGTGCCCCGTCAACTACATTTCAACAGCAACAAAAATCTATCAGCTCAGGGCATGGTATGAAAACCAGAATGCCTCAGTGTGGTGTTTAGACACCCTCATCTCCTGTTTTTGGAAGACTATACTAATAATCAAACCCAAGACATAACTGTAAGAGTGGTGGAACTTCACAGAGACTGAATTCACAGCTTCAGCATCTCTGACACTAAAATCAAGACCCTGAAACCTAGGACGAGGACTTTTGAGTGGATGTGCTGGTGCACTGTGCACTTCAGAATCCTCTGATTCTTGGACAGCAGGGGTGATCCTCTCCCCTTGGCTAAAAGAAAAATTGCCCAATCTTTTTTGAAGATTCTATAAAATCTTTACTAAGATGTATGACCTCAAGATGTATTTGTCTTCCTAGATCTCTACCCCTTCCCAAATTCCTTCATTGGTTCTACATCTGTGTTGTTCAGCTCAATAGCCACTGGCCACACACAACTATAAATCAGCTAAAATAAAATAAAATAAAATAAAATAAATAATTCTTTTTCTTAGTCACATTAGCCATATTTCAAGTTCTCAATAACTACATGTGGCTAGTGGCTACCGTGGACAGTGCACAATATATATTTCTATCATCAGAGGAAGGTCTATTGGACAGAACTAATCTAGATCAGGAATTGGCAAACCTTCTTTTAAAGGGTGAGATAATAAATATTTTAGGCTTTTTAGGCCATATGGTCCCTGTTTCTGTTATTCAACCCTGACGCTGTACCATGAAAGCAGCCACAGACAATGTACAAATGAGTGTGATTATGTTCCTTAACTTTACCACAGTTTTACAACAGTATCCAGCCCATGGGCCCTAGCTCGTCAACCCCCATCTATAATAAAAACCAAGGTCAGGTCTTAGTGTGGTGCAAGTAGGAAGCACTGTCCATCCTATGGAAAGAAAAAGAATTGTTCACCAAAGGGCTTATGTACACTAACAAGTTTCAGGACAACATGTCTAGGAATGTAACTTGATGTTGCTCAGAGGGGATGAATATAAGGTTTGATAGGGAAGAGTATATTGATATGAGTGCTGGCAAGACTTAACTTCCTGGAAAGGACTTCTGGAGTCCGGCCTAATATACTACAGGAAAGGCAACTTAACTCTCAAACCTCCCATTTTCTGGAGGCCTCGAGTAAATGAAGTGGAGATGCCAGAACCATCTTGGCAGAGTATTAAGGAAAGGGTCAAACGAATCAGAGATGTGGCTATGTTTGAGTGGATTTATTATGGAATATAAAAAAGAAAAAGACCCAGCTGTCTGTGTTTTTCAGAGGTCCCAGAAGTTATTCTTTAACTAAAGCAAAAAGGAATCAGATAACTAATGGTGGTTGTCATTTGTGGGCCAGGGGTGGAATGGATGGGATACTCAACATCGATGGGGATGATGGGCTTCTGGCATACAAGAGGCCAGGTGGCAGCATTTAACCATCAGAAGTAAGGTGAATGTAATTTCCATTATGGGTATACAGATGGAATGACAATGACAATGAGGAGCCCATGACCCACAGGAATCTGTGAAGATATCTAATAGACCATAGTATTCCTAGGGGTAAGAAAGTTGACCAGCTGATGATGGTGTTGCTTGACACATACAACAAAAAAATCAATAGTGGGAAAGAAGAAAGCTGATGTCAAGCACTGTGTTGTAAAATCATAATTCCTTACACTGTTTTCAGACCCAGCGTTAATTGAAGGGGAGTCTATTTCCCTTGGAAGGAAATGTACGGTGATGTCTGAAGAAGTATCGGCTGTAGCTATTTTCCCAACCCATCTCCAGGGGACTTAGGGTCCTTTACTGGATAATCATACACTTAGGGAAAGTGGCTCTTTCAAGGGCTGTTTGGTGATGAATCATAGGTGATACTGGTAAACAAAGGGAATCAAAATGCCAAAAGATGTTATGGAAGCCACGTGATAAATGGAGTCCTGTCCCAGTTCCATCTTACAATCAATACAGTGGATCTGCAGATCACCCAACAATGATTTTCTCAGCTCTAGATGCATCATTAGGATGGTTTAATCCAGAAGCTGACAGAACCCTCACATTTGTTACTTGATTGTAAACAGTTACAATTGGGGAAGTTCGTGAAAGCATGATAGGCATAATAATGGCTATTCAAAGATGTCCATATCCTACTCCTGAACCTGTATGTTAGGTTACATGGAAAAGGGTGATTAAAGTTGTAGATGGAACTCAGGCTGCTAATCAGCTGAGCTGGAGAGATTATTCTGGATTATCTGGGAGGCCCAGTGTAATCACAAGAGTCCTTATAAATGGAAGAGGGACGCAGAAGAGGAAGTCAGAGTCAGAGAGAGATTTGAAGATGCTATGATGATTTTTGAAGGTGGAAGAAGAGATTACAAGCAAGGAAAGCAGGAAGCTTCTAGAAAGTGGAAAAGTCAAGGTAACAAATACTCCTCTAGATTTTTTAGAATGAACATAGTTCTTCCAACACCTCAATTTTATCTCAGTGAGACTTATTTTGGACTTTGGACTTTCAGAACTGTATGATAACAAATTTTTGTTGTTTTAAGCACTAGATTTGTGGTAATTTGTTATAGCAGCAATAGAAAACTAATATAGGAAGCTGTTAACTCTGCACCACTATTCTCCACCCCTGCACGGAATTAAAATTAAAGCGAGAAGACATCCTGGATGAATGACAGAGACAAGTGTCAGTCTCAAAGACAAGCAGGGTGCTAAGGTGGTACACCCTATTCTCTTTTGCTTCACTGTACAGTCCTTGAAAAATCAGTTGGATCATGGCAGAGGATGGTAAACTACCATAAATTAAATAAGCGGAAACCCCAGTTGCAGCTGCTATGCTGAATGTGGCATCTTTATTAAAACAGATAAAGATAGAGGATGCCTGGGTGGCTCAGTTGTTAAGTGTCTCCCTTTGGTTTGGGTCATGATCCCAGGGTCCTGAGATGGAGTCCCACATCAGGCTCCCTGCTTGGCTGGGAGTCTTCTTCTCCCTCTGCTCTTGCTCTTTCTCTCTCTCTCTCTCTCTCAAATAAATATAAAATCTTCAAAACAAACAAACAAACAAACAAACAAACAAAAAGATAAAGAGAGCCTCTGGCACCTGATAGGCAGTTTTTCATCTGGTGAATGTGTTCTTTTCAATCTCCATCAGGGAAGAGGATCCAAAGAAGTTCAAATCCACCTGGGAATGACAGCCGTGCACAGTCATTTACAGTCATGTTCTAGGATTATAATATCTTCCAAGTCTTGATAGTCTTGATATTCCACATGTTGTTGATTCAACATATTAGTGATATCATGTTAACTATACCTGTTGAGCAGGAAATGGCAAGTACTCTGATTGCCTTAAAACAAACTTGCACAATAGGAAGAGGGAAAACTTAGGTAGATTCGAAGACCTATCACACTGGTGATGTTTTTAGCAATCTAGTTGTCTGAGGTGTAGAGAAAGACACTCCCTCCAACATAAGACAAGTTGTTGTACTTGAACCTCCTACTATGAAGAAAGTGATGTATTTTAGAATTTTCTGTTTTAATTTTTTCATACAGAAAAAAATATAAATCTTAAGTGTACAGCTTAGTTATATGTATGGAGAGAGAGAGAGAGAGAGAGAGAGAGAGCATGAGAGAAAGACAAAGAGGGAAAGAGAGAGACATCTCAAGTAATCAATCCCAGATCAAAATATTGCTCAAATCAAGAATATTCTTATTGTCCCAGAATATTTTCTTTTGCCATTTCCAATCAATACTCCCCTCAAAGGTAATAATTATTCTGACTTCATCACCATAGCTAACTTGACCTCTTTTTCACTTCATTTGAAAGGAATCATAGTGTATATAATTTTGTGTTTTGCTTATTCTGCTTAACAAGATGTTTTTGAAATTTATCTGTGTAGTTTTATTTCAGTATTGGTTCTTTTTTCTTGTGGCATGGTATTCCATTATATAGATACACCAAAATAGGTTTTTCTATTCTTTTGTTGATGAATGTTTAGGCTGTTTCCACTTTGGTTACATTATGAATGAAGCTTTTTTGAACATTCTTGAATAAGTCTTTTTGTGGACATATACACTCACTTATTTTGGGCATATAGCAAAGAATAAAATTGCCAGTCACAAAGTGAGTATACTTTTAACTTTCTTAAAAACTGTCAAAATTTTTCCAAAGTGGTTGTACCATTTCCTTTAAAGATTTTATTTATTTATTTATTTATTTATTTATTTATTTGAGAGAGAGAGAGAGCATGAGCTGGGGGAAGAGCGGGGGGAGAGAGGAAGAAGGGGGAAAGGATCTCAGACAAACTCCTGGATGAGCACAGAGCCCAACCTGGGGCTTTATCTCCTGACCCTAAGATCATGACCTGAGCCAAAACTAAAAAACCAAGAGTTGGAGGGAGGCTTAAACTGCTAACCCACCTGGGTGCCCCTGGTTGTACCACTTTATATTTCCACCAACATCATATGAGAGTTTCAGTTGCTCTACAGCCTTGTCTACACTTGGTTTTGTCAATTGTGTGAAAATTTTAATTCTTGTGTTTGTGGAATACCATTCCATTGCAGTTTTAAGTTTCAGTTCCATGTTGATAGTGATGTTGTTTATCTGGGCCACTTGGATATCTGCTTTTGTGAAGTACCTAGTAAGTGTTTTGTCCAGTATCTTACTGGATATTTGTCTTTTTCTTATTGATTTGTAGTTCTTTGTATATTACTGGTATGAATCCTTTGTTAAATATATGTATTGCAAATACTTTCTCACAGTCTTGGGTTGCCATGTTTTACTTTCTTAAACAATTCCTTCGATTAGAAGTTTTTAGTTTTGATGAAGTCCAATTATTTTTTTTTCTTTTGTAGTTAGTGTTTTTTGCATTCTGCCCAAGAAATCTTCCTTCACCCTAAGGTCACAATGCTATTTTCATATGTTTTCCTCTAGAAACTTTAGACCTTATGCCCTCCCATTTAGATCTATTATCTATCCCAAGTTAATTTATATGTGTAGTGTGAGTTTATATGTGTAGCTGTTAAGGTTCACTTTGTCCCCATAGAGATAAGCAGTTACTACAGCATCATTTATTGAAAAGAACTTCCTTTCCTCCTTGAAAGGCATTGGGGCCATTACTGAAAATCAAATAATTGAGTACATGTGGGTTCATTTCTGAATGTTGTATTCTATTCCATTGATTTATTTATCTATGTGTATCCAAACACCATAGTCTATTAATCACTCAATTTTATAATAAACCTTAAAATCTCACAGCGTATATACTCCGAATTTCTTCATCTCCAGGATTGTCTTGACTGTTCTAAGTCCTTTGCATTTTCATATAAATTTTAAAATCAGCTTGTCAATGTACATAAGTAAATCTTGCTAGGATTTTGATAACATTGGCTAGGACCTCAAATCCAATGTTGAATAAAAGTAGCAACAATGAAAACTTTGCCTTGTTCCCAATTTTGTTAGATTTATTATTCAAAGTATTTTCCATTGCCCTAAAAATCCTCTGTGTTCTATCTATTCATTCATCATATTCCCCCTAAACCCTTGGCAACCATTGCTCTTTTTTTTTTTTTTTGACTCCATGATTTTTCCTTTCCCAAGATAGATAGTTGAAATTATATAGTATGTAGTCTTTTCAGGTTAACTTCCTTCACTTAATAATATGCATTGAATGTTTTTCCATGTGTTTTTATAGCTTGAGAGTTCATTTCTTATTAGTACTGAATAATATTCCATTGTCTGGATGTCCCACAGTTTATGTATCCATTCACATACTGAGAACATCTTAGTGGCATATAAGTTTTGGCAATAATGAAGAAAGATGGTATAATCATCCAGAGATTTTTATAGATACATTAGTTTTCCACTAATTTGGGTGAATACCGAGAAACAATTCCTGGATTGTATGGTAAGAGTATGTTTAGTTTTGTAAGAAACCACCAATGTGTCTTCCAAGCTTTAATATCAGTAATGAATGAGTGTTCCTGTTGTTCCACATCTTCATTGGCATTTTGTGTAGTCAGTGTTTTGGATTTTGGTTCTAATTTTTGTGAAGAGTGCAATGCCTTTGTCTAGGTTCACTTTTTTTTTTTTTTTTTTAACATGTCCATGTCCAGTTGCTCTAGCATCATGTGTTGAAAAGAAGTCTAGGCATTGAGTGGTAGATTGGGTAGTTTAGGCTTCTTTGTAGACAACACTCCATCCCTTGTAATCTCCAGACTAAGTTTTTTTTGTTTTGTTTTGTTTTGTTTTGTTTTGTTTTGTTTGTGTGTTTTTGGTACTGTTTTGATTTTTAGCTTGAAGTTCCCCTAGCTGCAAGGTGAAAATTTTATGCAGCTTTTGCCCAAAGAGGCTCTTTCATCTACTGACCTCTCCTTGCCTCCTTATTGGTAATTAACCCTTCGGGTCCCATTGCCTAGAAATAAAGCAGCACCAAGATCATTATGTGCAGGGTTCAGGACAGCTGGCACATACCTGGTAGAAATTATTGGCATAAATTAAAGGAGAAAATAAGATGGTTTTATGATTAGCAAATTGAAAAATTGAAGCCGCTCCCGTGTACCCCTGCCACAAAAATGATGGGGGCTAAGCATGAATAATCATCATAGAAAACAATGAGCAAGGGAAATACAGGACCCAAAACCAACCAAATCAAACCAAAACAACAACAACAACAACAAAGACATTAGCCCTCCTAGGTTTTTCCTAAATTTACTTGGGATAGTTGTTCACAGGAGACCTCAGAAGGGGCTCACATACTTCCTAGTCATGGTGTGAGCCTCAGACCCCTCTTATAAATGAGACGTAAGAAGATCCAGATCTCTAGCGAGTAGAGGTGGCAGAGTAGAGGGGGTGGGGGTAGGAGAGGTGAGAGAGTACACCTGAAATTGGACTGCCTGTGTCTGAACACTGGTTCCACTGCATAATAGGACAAATCTTTAAATTCTCTGTGCCTGAATTTTCTCATGTAGTCACTGAGGATATAATAGTATATCAGAATATAGTATGGGTTACATGAAATAGCTGGTATGAATAGCCCAGCACATAGAGTTCAGTTAATGTCAGATGATGGTGAAATTATTATTTTCCTTCAAAAGCCAACATTCCAATCACTGAGTTGGCTCAAAGAAAAAAAAAACAAAAAGCAAAAAACAAAAAACAAAAACAAAAACAAATACAAAAACAACTGGTTGGGATTTGGATGTACCTACTTTAGATCTCAGGAGTGAATAGCTTATTCTGTCTCAGATATTAATTCCTCCTGCCCTATGCAAGTCATTGTTTTTCTACTTGCTCTCAGTTCCATCTATATTGAAGGGGAACTAACCTCTGAGGCTGGCGCCCCAGGATCCCATGTCTGCTAACTTATTTTTCATTTAGTGAGAATCACTGGAAAATGATTGGAGGGTGGGAGGAGCACAAGCCAGGGTATTCCCCACTCCCTATTGGCCTCAGAAGGTATCTCTAGCAGTTGCTCATTCTCTTCTTTGGCTTCAGTTCCTGTTGTACAAGTCATCATCATTCCAACTTCCCTTGAACTCTGATAAGTCTCACCTCACCATCACCCTTCTACTTCTAATGGCTTCCTATTTTGGCTCAGCTCTGCTTTGTCTTACTGTCTCCTGTTTGATTTTTAGTTCTTTCATCACCTGAATAACCAATCACTTCTACTAAATGCCCTCTTTTTAAAAACAAAACAAAATAGTGGTTTCTGTTTTCTGGTCTTGATTCTGACCAATAACCTCCACATTCCTATCTCAGTCATCCTACCACTGTCTGTGGACTATTTAAAGTTAAGAGACGTTGCCCGTAGCTGTGGCTTTAAGAGACGGACACTGGTCGACCTCACCTCCCACCACCTCTGAAAATCCTCAGAAAGTTCTCAGGGGCAGAAAGTCCCTCAGCTATGCACAAAGGCTGTTAGGCAGCAGTATTCCCCAGCCCTAGCTGTGTGGGATGATTCCCCAACAGTCCCAAACACTGCTGCTCTCTATATGACAGCAAAGAAATGTTTTGGCAGAAGCCAGTCTGGGCATCAAAATGCTAAGGCCCATATGTTCCTGCTAACTTCCTGCCAAAATGTTGTTGTTTGAATTATGAAGAGTATAACTTTTTAATCTGGAACAAAAAGGGAACTCTAACCCATGGATACATTTTAAGCTGAAAAATAAGAGAATAAGAGAACAAAAATGAGTTAAAATATAATAAAAGTTATCAATGGGAGTAATTTAGACTGGGGGATTAGAGAGGCAAAATCTAGGAAATGTATAAAAGTCTAGAGGTTCTACTGTCTGCCTCATCTTGGACTTGAAAAGTTAAGGGCTCACCCATACACAGAGATCCCACTGATTTCTAAAATGATATTGAAAACAATGAAACATTTCCGTGTAATGGTGTCTTCCCATTTATATCCAACCAATCCTTGTTTACTTTCTGGTTTCCCTGATGTTTGGGTTCTAGACTCTACCTCAAAGTAGATGCTGGCTTCCGCCTTCTCTAGCTTTTGTGATTTACCAATCCCCCTTCCTCTCTTTATCTCAGGTTTAACACTGTTTTCAGTCTTGCTTGCTGCTTTGATTGTAGCCACCTCTTCAGCTTCAATAAAATTCCCTCCACTCCTCAAGAATTCTCCCAGCTTGGCAAGCCTGAGCCCTCCAACATCTTCCTGCCAAAGAAGGAAATCTGGCACTATATACAACAAGAAGATTGACAAAAATCCAGCACAGAGAGATAAGACATCATGGACTGGAAAATAAGCACATTTTCCAATATATAATCTTTTCAGTCCTTGTCAGAAATCATAATTTGCAGGTTTTATAATACATTTAAGAGTTAGCAATAATAAAGAGGGTAGGGAGAGAGAGAGACAGAAATGGAAAGAGAGAGAGAAGGGAGGGAGAAGCTGGGAAGGAATTGTGGCTACCTGGTCCAGTGATTCAGAAATTCCAAGGAAAGCTATTTTAAACATAGGCTCCATGACATTTGTGCCCCACCCATATGCAAAGGCCCACTCTAGAAGTCACCTGCAGAAAGTTCCCAGATATGCCAAGGGTGTTTTGCCTCTCTCTGCCTGTGGCAGTTCTGTCATGGAGGAGCATGCTCATTTGTGCCGAAAGCAGCCTGGAAGTGCTAGAGAGTAACACCCCAGGAATGAAATTCAATCACTGACAGATAGGAGTTGATGGATAAACATCCAGGTTCTTCAAGCCTTAATGAGACAATTATGGAGTATATTCTACTGAATGTCCTAAAAGTCCTCAGACAACTCCCAGTTGCCCACTGTGGTAACCCAGTCATTAACACATACTTGATTGTCTTTATTTCCTTCTGTCTCAGTTCCCCACTCCCCATACTTGGCTTCTTGGGATAACCTCTCAAATCAAGAACTTGCTCTGAAATTCTTTCCCCCAAGTACTTCTTTAGGGGAACCCAATCCAGAGATCATAACATCCCCTCTAGCCCATGGGACCATCTCCCGTGTCATAACCTTCAGTAGTGCTCCAACCTACACTTGAACTGCGGATTTTTGAAAGCAACACCAATAAGGAATGCCAAGATCACAAGAGAAAACTAAAATCTTCATAGTAAAGATGCAATCAACAGGCTTCTGAAAGGGAACTTGGATGACTGTCAATGGTCCAGACTTTTTTCCATAAATATTTTATAAAGAATACTAAGCCCTAGTTAAGAATCTGATATCCCTATATGTAAAACCAGAGCAAATTAGAAATACTCTATTGAGTTTTTTTTTTAATTTCTTTTCAGCGTAACAGAATTCATAGTTTTACACCACACCCAGTGCTCCATGCAATGCGTGCCCTCCATAATACCCACCACCAGGCTCCCCCAACCTCCCACCCCCCGCCCCTTCAAAACCCTCAGGTTATTTTTCAGAGTCCATAGTCTCTCATGGTTCATCTTCCCCCCAATTTCCCTCAACACCCTTCTCCTCTCCATCTCCCCATGTCTTCCGTGTTATTTGTTATGCTCCGCAAATAAGTGAAACCATATGATAATTGACTCTCTCTGCTTGGCGTATTTTACTCAGCATAATCTCTTCCAGTCCCGTCCATGTTGCTACAAAAGTCGGGTATTCATCCTTTCTGATGGAGGCATAATACTCCATAGTGTATATGGACCACATCTTCTTTATCCATTCGTCTGTTGAAGGGCATCTTAGTTCTTTCCACAGTTTGGCAACCGTGGCCATTGCTGCGATAAACATTGGGGTACAGATGGCCCTTCTTTTCACCACATCTGTATCTTTGGGGTAAATACCCAGTAGCGCAATTGCAGGGTCATAGGGAAGCTCTATTTTTAACTTCTTGAGGAACCTCCACACTGTTCTCCAGAGTGGCTACACCAACTTGCATTCCCACCAACAGTGTAAGAGGGTTCCCCTTTCTCCACATCCTC